>VUQJ01017820.1:29252-40663 GCA_015108635.1 Andinoacara biseriatus | reverse complement strand
CTGCTATTTTTGGCACCAGCATTCATGTCAGACGGCACCCCGTCTCCCTGCAACATGCTGTCCACCTTCTCCTCCAGCCGGCTGATTCTTTCACTCATGGTCCTTCTCTCCTGCTGCATCTCCTCTGCCTTCTCCCTCAGCTCAGCTGTGACATTCAGCACCTGCCCCTCTCTGTCCTCCAGTCCTTGGGCCTGTGTTTTCAGAGCCTCACCTTCTGCTCGCAGCCTCTGACTTTCCTTCCCTAGTTCGTTCACAGTGCGATTAAAGACTTTCAGTTTGCTGGACAGGTCCCTCATCTGGACTTTAGTTTTGTCAACATGCTCTTTCAGCCCCTGGCCCAGTTGCAGCAGCCCATGGGCAATAACGTTAACATCATCCCACGCTGCGTACTGGACACGCTTCTCCTTAGTAGCACCACCAGAGCTTGAGGGTCCTTTCCTCTCAACAGGGAAACTTATGGCCATGAGCACCATCAGGCAGAGAGTCAGAGTTGCCAGTGTTGTCTTCATTTCTGCTGTTGCTCTAAACTGCTGAAATCTTTCTCTTAATTGTCTGCAGAATTGTGCAGTGTCCTGCCTTCTCTCCTCAAGTTGGATCTGATAGTTCAGGTTCCTGGATAAACTGGCTCAGGGCTGCTATTATATAGCTTCTTAGCCGGCAAGTCAAAGCTGTGAGCTGCTTGTCATTGGCCAGCTGAGGAGAGGGAGGGGTGCAGTCACTCAGGTTTCTGTCCCTCCTCCACCTCTCTGTTAACTCTTCGTGTCAGAGGCTGAAGACAGGAATGATGGAACGGTTTTCATCTCTGTGTGGCATGAGATGCAAACCACACTGTTCGTGCTCAGTTGGTGTGATTTTTTTTAACTTCATGAGAAGTATAGTTGAATTGATATGAGTGCAATATGATTATCAGTACAGGAGCATCCTGAAATTAGTTGATAATATTAATGATATCAGAACCCAGATGAAAGCTTATGTTCTTCTTTGCACAAAGTGTGTTTGTAGAGTTCATGCAAGAATTTAAGTAAGTCCAAACTTTGTCATCACAGACAAGGTGGCAAACTTTCTTTAGAAGGGATTTTAAAATGTCATGAAATATTAGCCAGAGTGACACAAGAGGGAAAAGAGGAATTTACTCATCTGAATCATCAAAGTGCCAGATTCTGTAATCAGGCGTATTATATGAAGACCACATAAATTAAGCTGACCCACTGAGTTTCTTCTTCATGCCATCAGTTTATGTAAATTAATCTGCCCTCACAGTAAATTTAGGAATATATGAAATTTATCCCACTGAAATAAAATGTGCAAATCAAAAATTTCAGGATATTCACTTAGATATTTTTATTCATTAATGGATGACCATTTATTGTTTAGAATCTATTTTTTTTTTCCATTAAATGCCAGAAAACAGTGAGACAATCTGCACTTTTTCAGATCCACAGAAGTCTTTAGTGTTAAATCCCAATAAACCTCAAAAACATTCAGTTTCCAATAACAAAGAAATTATTTTTTTTGCTTTAAAATAACAATGAATTGGTAAAGACAGTTAAATAAATATTGGATTTCTGCTCTGACAGCCTAATGAAATAAAACAAAATGAACATTCTTCAAAGTCCAGAGAAACAGTAGAGAGAACTGGCCTTTATCATAGTTCCTTGGCTAGTATGAGGAACGCGTGTCATCGGGGGAGGAACGTGCGTATTACTTGGCCTGAGGTTCTCCACAATAAAGATCTGCTGCTTGGAAGCCTTGAGGACTGTGAGAATTAGGGGAAAGTTCACACAGCACAGAGAATGACTATATTACTGGTTCTAGGTTTTTTTTTTTTTTTAACAGCCTCCATTGGGAAGCCCTACGTGATCTGGGGACAGACCACAATGAAGGAGCTGGGTTAACCCTCTCCTGTCTGCAGTCCAGACTAAGTAGGTGAAAGGTGACCCAGAGACTGCTGACAGTGTTGAGATGGGGGGAAACTCAGCACACTCATTCATGGGTCTGGAATGCAAGAAACCTGCATTATTTTCCCCAAAGGCTCACCAGAGAGGGGTTTCCACTGAAAGCCATCTGTGCTGCAGTTAAAAATAGATTTTTCTTATTCGGTTCTGCGGGGCCTGTTTAATGGGAGCATGGAGGTCAGTGCAGACACATTTACCTTTGTTTTGTCAGACTGGCACATTGCAGTGATGATTCATATCCTCTCAGCTGCTGTAGAGCAGGATTATCGCTGAATGTAAAGATGTTTTTTATACCTACTGATTTTCTTTTCTTTTACAGTTTAATGAAAGGCCAAGTGATTGTGGAGCAGACATGAGCAGGATTACTGGATGACAAAAACACACTTGCTTCAATCAACAGTTCCTTTAGTGAACCCGCTGACTGTCTGGTACGTATATGCGTGTGTCATGATGATACATGTTGAGTGTGTACCTGCCTTTCCCGAGTCCTTTGGGACAATACAGATGTGAGCTGGGTGTATAGTAAGGGTGTAAATGAAGGTAGGCTGACGTTTTTTTTCTGTAAAGGATTGCTAAATATTCCATCTGTCATCCTGGAAAAAACAAGCCATTTGTTGTCTGTCAGGGGAAGTTGAATGGGACCTTGATATACAGTACACTGGAAAGCCTCAGACTGTGTAGAAGACATGTCATTTTTCAGATATTCAGACTTTGTGACAGGTAGAAGAATTATTCGGACATTTTATTCAAGTACACACAAGTATGTTCATGAAATGTACTTAGAGTGCTAAAAGGCTTCTCATCATGCACAGCAAAGTAGGCTCGCTCAGATTTATTGTCAGTGATATTATTTCATTTTACGCTGCATGATTTGGATCATATTAATATTGCAGGTACATTAGCAACATTGAGCAGCATTTTTATTCACATGCTTCTGGGAAGTCTGATTAATAGCAATGTTATTATATATTATAAGATCATATTTTATGTGTACAGCTATCAAGTATAAAAAAATAAAAGGTAAATAATTTTTATTGTGTTAAGATACAGAGTAGCTATTGGAATTACCCCAGAGCTTAGTATTAGAGTAAAACAGGAAATAAGGAAATCAAACATGAGGAAATAATGCTGTCAGCAGACTGTATATATATTTACATCAGAATAGACTAAACAAGTCGATTAAATAAACTCTCTTTATCATTTCTTTTATTTGTTTTATGTCACGAATGGTCAACAAATGAACCTAATGCACGAGCCTTGTGGGAATCTGTCTTCGTTTCCTGTCAGCTGAAGTAACAAGCTGTACGAGTGAATGGGGTGGATCATTAGCAGATCCACACCACACTGCCACAAATGCTTATTCAGTTTCCCAAAACAGTCACTCCCATCTCTAGTCGGCATGGTGAACTTTTACCCAGATTCCAAACTCAGAACATCTGTAAATCCCAGTGCAGTCCCCAGGCATCGGCATGTACCAGGGGATGGAAAAAAGGAAGAAAGAAAGAAAAAGCAGGTGCTGGAAGCAGTAAACTGGTTCTCATGGACCGACTCTTTTATAAGTTTTTTTGTGTGTGTGTGTGTGTGCGTGTTTGTGTGGGTGTGTGTGTGTGTGTGTGGGTGTTACATCACAAATTTTTTCCACTTGTGTTTGCCAGAAATACACTTCCAGAAATATTTAAATGACGCAAACAAAAAGAAACAAAAAAGAAAGATGATAACTGAAGAAAATCTCGAGAAAAAAGGAAGAAGAAAAGCAATAGAAGTGTCCTCTGTCACGGCCCTGCTGAATGAAATTCCTTTTTAACATGACCTATGAGATCATGAATATATGAACACGCAAGACAGGCTCAATATTACAAACACATCCATCATCACACGGTGGCATTCAATTTACCAGCCCTGTGTTCTTCATTTCCAACATCATGAGATATTCATGAAGAGCAGGAAAGTGGTGACCTTTAGAGCTGACTGCACAGCCAGTGAACGGAGCTCAAAACTGCCCTCTGATTGAATCAGTAAAGATGGAGCAGAGGTGTAAATCCAGAGGCCCGGATACAACAGGACGGATATTGCTTCCAAGGGACACACATAATATGGATGGATGGATATATATGGATGTTTTTACTCCTGGCACAGTATATTAGATTTTTTCTTTTGACATTTGTAGCATTAGAAGGAAAGATAACGTTAAAGGTGCCTCTGATAGCAGTGAGTGCAGCCGTACATATAAGTTATACCAGTGCTTTTAATGCTAAAGTAAAAATGCCAAAAATTGACCTTAATTTAATATATTTTCCAATATTCATTTAAACAAATAATTTTCAAGAGAAAAAGACGCGCCCTGATCCAAACACACTCATGCGCCGTACAGATGCAGAGTTCTAGAGTTTCCAGCTCCCGGCCGAAGCACCCAAATAAAACGCACTTCTGCCTCCTTGTGGCCAGTGAGAGCATATCACACCTACTTGTTCAGCCTTGACTTGTGCTCACCTTCAGTCCCTGCTCGGCTGTTGTCGCCCCAGGTACTGCATAATGAAAGCAATGCAGCATCAAGCAAATCAAAACCACCAAAGCCTCCAGCTTTTCTGAGACATGAGGTGTGACATGCTTCACCTCTGGTTGGGTTCATTGTATACGCACAGGGCCCTGGCAGAGGGAGCATGTAGGAGGATATTAGAGATTTCCTATGGAGAGTTCAATATACCGTGCTGTCCACATGTTGTGTGTTTCAGGTTTCTACTTGTTTGTGAACTTTAAAAACCTGCAAAACTTGATTAAAATGATGTAGCAGTTTATTCTGTTTGAGGCCAAAACATTTGGGACACAACACAACTTATGTAAGACAAAAGAATGCATAAGTAGTGTTGCTCTGTTTGTGCAGCTGACAAAACACACGCACACACGTTATTCTTGCATGTACTGCGTGTCCATACAATTATTCCTTCTTACCGAGCACACACACCTCTCACATGTCTCCTGCTCGTCTCAAACCTACATGCACAGACGTGCTGCTTCTGCTACACAAATGAACATGTTGCTTCTGCTTGACTGACTTCTCAGATTGGAAATCTAAGGAACACATTCCAACTGATGCACGACTTGGGTACAGCTTTACTTAGACAGATGCTGCGTGCGTCTCCCTCAGATTCTTTTGTTGTTTCTTTTTAAAAAAATTTTTTATTGCTTATAAACTAAATGAGTGTTCCAGCTGCAGGAAGCAGAAAAGTACAGAATGTCGCCTAGACATGTCCCATTTTGGAAAATTCAGATATGTATAGACTGTGGCTGACCTCAGCAGCTGTGTGTCAGTTTTTTATGGTGCTGGAGATCTGCAATGATTTACACAAGTTTGGGGTAAACTAAGTACACTGAACTAATGCTATCTGTTTAAGACTTTGAAGAGTAATAGAGTTGTCCTCAGGCTAAATTCAGTAAGACTGTACAGAGGAATTTAATATCAGGACAGTTGGCTGACAGATTGCACTAAGAATTTGAGTCAATTCTTTCTACTAATGGTCTTTTTTTTCTCCCTTCTGGACATGAAATTCAGAGTTACACAATAGCTTTAAAAAAAAATAGCGGGAGGCTGAACTGCTGGGATGGTTTCTGATGAAAGACAACAGGGGAGCCATCGTCCCAGAGCTGGTTTTCCAGCCTGTTTTTGTTTTTTGTGAAGATAAAATTAAAACCATGTTAACTGCTGTCCACAGCAGTGCAATGCCAAGTTGCATACAAATGAGTGCCACTTATTTTCTTTATTCCTTCCTTTTTTGTTAAATCTCAGTTTGAAAGAGAGGCTGTATGCTGATACCTGATAGAGGGAGCTTAACCCGACCCATTTAACAAAAAATATACTCTGCATGTTGTATATTTTTTAATCAGCACAACAATGTTTAAATAGGGAAGACAGGTAATAGTCTCCTGGGAGTGACAACCTAAAGCACAGGTGTCTATTTCGTAAAATGCACTATATTTCTTTAACTGTGTGCACATACTGAGGAACCGTGCTGTAATATACTGTATGAAAAAAATTCCACTTGAAAGCAAAAGCTAAATGTTGTGGCTATAAATAAATCAAATACATATCTGTATTATCTTGGGATCGTGCACAAATGTCTTTTACATTTCATGGACTTAAACCTCAAATCTCAGAAGCAGTAGCTGTTCAGTGTCCTCGGAGTTTCAGAGGATGCAGCTTTGTTCCTTGTTTGTCCCCAAAATGAGCCCCTTGGTGTGTACCCCAGTTATAAAGCCTGATTCCCATGAACTAATTGGCCTGCCATGAAACATTCAAGCACGCACACTGAATTCACCATCGTGTAAGAAGCACTTTGGGTCGCATGGTGTAGGTCACTAATCACAATGATACTGTTTCATTTCCCAGTTCATTTCAATCAACAGGAGTGGAGGTGGAAGGGACACTTGAGCTGAAGTGGGATCTGACTGTGAATGAGGCTCGTTCTGGGAAATTCGAGGGTATTGGCAGACAACCTTCCCAGTGTTAAGCAGCTGGTGGTTTGCAGAAGAAAGAGAAGGAAAGAAGGTTTGTGTTACAAAGTGTTCTTCCAGAATAGCAGAGGCTCTGACCTGTGAGTGTATCCGAGCAGATGTGCACTCTTTAGCACTGACATTTCTGCAGGAATCTTGCTCTTATGTCTCTTATTCCTGCTGCGAAAATGACAGCACGCTAATTTTGTTTGCAGTGAAACCACCCACCTTCTGTCAAAGAGCACGTTTGTTTTGCAGCAGCAGCTCGAACATTGGCACCACCGGAGGTGTTTAGCTCAGTGAAAACATTTAAAGGAAAATCCACCACTTGAACCACTTCAAGAATTATAAGATCTCACATGGAGTTCACGACCTCTGACCATCTGCTGAATCCCCATTAAAGCCCCAGTGACTGCCATGATCCGTGTTAATCCAAATCCAAGATCCTAATTGAAACTGTGCGGACCCGGAAAGCAGTCCGTGCTTTGCTTTTTTCACGTGTTTTCCCAAGTAAGTATGCAAACAGGAATCCTCACTATTCTTCTCAGCAGTAAAGGGATGGAATTGCGTTTGGCATTTTATCACCTTTCCAACCTTTAACCCAGATAACTTTCTCATCTCAAGCAAGTTTTGCAATGTTTAAGCCCGCTGGCTTGTATACTTTACATGACACTATAACGACAGTAGCAATTATGCAGTATTTCCCAATCAGTCATGAGCAGCATTCTGACTCCCTTCTTTAACCACAAACTGGGATCCCTATGAAGAAGTAATACAGCACCATGGGGACCAGAGTGCTCGCTGAACCTGAATGTACTTTTAAATTCCCCAGACATATATAGCGTAGCCATAAGATGAGCCAGATCACATCAGACTTGCACCCCACACAAACATTTTCACCTCTGGAACAATACCTACTTGTGAAGCCAGTGCAGTATTCATGTTGTCCCAGGCTTTGTGGACACAGCCTTGTTGTTACAGTGTTTACTTAAGGATCTGTGCTAGAAAGCTTCATCATCCTGCACAACAGGTTTGTTATCAGACTTCAAGAATCTGACCCTGTGTTCGAGCCTGTCACTTCCCCGTCTGTGTGAGCACCTGCTGTTTGTGCAGTGACATTGTTGTGCAGTGAATTGTGAGATATTTTGCATAAGCCATATGCACTGTGGGGGATGTTGCTTTAAAATAATAAATGAATGTCTTGTGTTTCTGACCTTCGCACAATGAAGCCTTTCCCCCCTTTTTGCACTTTAGCTTACATAAAAGCAAATCGAGAATGTCCAAACTGCGTTTGGCATTTTATCACCCTTCCAGCTGTCTTCTTCTGGTTGTATATTTCTTGTTTCTGTGGCATGTTGTTCATGGTCACACAATTATACAATTATACTTCTTCCTGTCTGTTTTCAAAGTCACAGTAATGGCCATGTCTTGTGTGTTATTTCAGCATGTTGTACTGTTTATTTCCCATGCACAGTTGTGAATAAATCCCATGCGCTTTTGCGAACAGATAAACAGAATCGGCATTTTCTAGGTGACTTTCTATGTACTTTCACTTAGAACATGCATTTCTTTTTAGCTTTCCCACCTTGCAAAGGTTCTTATTACCATTAACTATGAAATTCAACCAACCTAATTTTCTGCAATTAATAGCAGGAAACAAGGCTAACCTTTTTTAAAGGTGGAGTGCACTAAAGTTCAGTAATCAGCGGGGATGGAGGGGAGCAGGGAGGATGAAAAAGAACCCTAAACCATCAGTGGGACAGAAAGAGAGGGGCAGGGAATGACTTCTAGTTACCTCTGGGGTCATTGTCCTCTTCTGTGTCCTATGGGCCCCATTCGTAAATTTCATGGCCATGACCCAGGTCCTGGTTGGGTTCAGAGTGTGTAAATGGGTGGCCAGTCTCTCCATGACCTCCCTGCTGCACATCCTGTTACTCAGCATTGTAAACACAAAGCCCAAAGCCTTTTGCCAAGATCCTTTATTTCCAGCTAGTACCCTCGTGCCATTTAAAAGTACATAATTATGCAGTAAAGGCCAAAATCTTAAAAAAAAGCAGAAAAAAAGCCTGCATCTGAAGTAAATTCTAATATTTGTAAAACCACAATTATTAAGTGTTTGAAATAATATCTTTATACACAGGGTTAAATGCTGAACACACAATACAGTGCTACAGAGGGAAGCACCTGATTCTATATCAAGATAGTAAAAAAATTATTACTTGCACTATCGCTAGCTATATAACTAAGTACTAACAATTTAATAATGGAATACATCATGATAAAACATTCTTATCTTTAGTTTGATAATGATAACATTGCTTTCCTGTTGCAGAACATGCATTTTCTGTGGCAGACTTTTTTTTTTTTTTTTGTTTATTGACACATTTCGCAACATTATTATTCATGTGGAGTTTTGTTTTTGGTTGCCTACAGATCCACATACCTTTCAGTTCTGTCGTCCTTGTCTCTAACTCCAGCAACAGCACAGTAGCTGCACTTCTACAAGTCATAACGTCCTTGATTTCTTACCGATTTCTCTGACGCTGTGTTGAAGATCTGATGCAAACAGATGTCCACCCCTGATGTTTTCTCCTGGCTGGGTTAGACCTTGTTGGCATGCAGGAAAACAAGCAGTGGCCTTGGGATAGGTTTGTTTATGACCTGTTGTATTTCTGCTTCACAGAGGGAGGGGGTGGGAGCGACATGGAAGAGGTGGTAAACACATGCCACCCGTAACTCTTGAAGGGTGGTTGATGCAGAGAGATGGAGAGGTGCAGAGTGATGATGGGGCCAAGATGACAGGGAGTTGTTTTCATGCACAGAGCTGCTGATGACTGTGAAAACAAAAAAAACATACTAGGAATCTTGCCTTGATTTTTTTTCAGGTCAAAACACAGTCAGACAATTATGGTTTTGTAACCTTTCTGAGTAACAATCCGACAGAAGTTGAGCTGTATTTTTTGATTTGCAAGTAAAGCTCATATGGGACACTGGAGGAACACTCTGTAGCAAATGACAGCTTTAAGATAAATGGGATTTCTCCTGATTTATATCCTGAAGATTGAAACATGTATGTCTCTTGTCTTCTCTCTCCCTTACCTCTCTCACTGCATTATTAGATCTCCTTCTGGTTCTCTGGGGAAAGTTGTCAAATGCTCTCCCTTTATCCTGACTGCTGAATAGATTCCAGGTATTAATTTGCGGCTTTGTGTCAGTTTTCAGCTTTGGGTTCACATAATACATCTTGATTCTTTCTGCTAGAAGCCACAAGTACTCATCCAGTCTTTTTAGGTCTCAGGAACTGTAGCTGCAACACTATATGCAGTGGTATTGCTCAAATGTATAAATTGGTAACAGTCTGCACTGTGAGAGGATGACATCTGCACATCAGACTTTGGCATTGATGTGCAAAGGTATTAATTTTGAAAACCAAAAATAGAAACACTGCTTTGTTACTTTAAAAAAAATGTATATTTTTTTCCTGTTTTGCTTCAGTAAAACACGACCATATTATAGTCTTATTGGGTCTGGCCTTACTACGATGAAGTCTTCATACTTCTGTATGATTTACACTTGTAAAAGGTGACATTGTTTGCAAGGCAAAGCAAGAGTTTTTAAAAAGCCAAATTGAGCTGCCTTCTGGAAAACAATAACAAATAATTTTAACAGTAATTCGTATACAGTGCTGTGAAAAAGGATTTGCCCAATTCCTGATTTCTTAGCTTTCTGCATATTTGTTACACTTACATGTTTCAAATCATCCATCCATCCATTTTCGTCCGCTCATCTCGGGCTCGGTTGCAGGGGCAGCAACCTACGTAGAGAAACCCAGACCTGCCACTCCCCAGACACCTCCTCCAGCTTATCAGAGGGAACACCAATGCGCTCCCAGGTCAGCTGAGAGACATATTCTCTCAAGCATGTCCCAGGTCTGCCCTGGGGCCTCCTCCTGGTAGGGCATGCCTGGATAATCTCACTCAAGAGGCACCCAGGAGGCATCCTGGTCAGATGCCTGAACCACCTCAACTGGCTCCTTTCGATGTGGAGGAACAGCCGCTCTACTTTGAGCCCCTCCCAAATGGCTGCACTCCTCACCCTATCTCTAAAGGAGAGGCCAGCCACCCTTCTGAGGAAGCTCATTTCTGCTGTTTGTATCTGTGATTTTGTTTTTTTGGTTACTACCCAAAGCTCAAGACCATAGGTGAGGATGGGAACGTAGATTGACCAGTAAATCGACTCTTTCACACCTAGCTCCCTCTTCCCCACTACTGACCAGTGCAGCGTCCGCGTGACTGCAGATGCAGTTCTAATCCATCTGTCAATCTCCTGCTCCCTTATCCCGTTACTCGTGAACAAGACCCAGAGATACTTAAACTCCTCCACTTGGGGCAGCACCTTGTCTCTGAGCCAGAGTGGACACGCCACCGTTTTCTGGCTGAGGACCATTGCCTCAGACTTAGGTCCTATTTTCACACCACTGTTTAAAAATCAAAACGGGTAAGTTTTGATGCGTTTCTGCCTCCTTTTTACACGAGGATGGAGTGAAAACAATACTTTTCGGAAACAGGCTCCAGAGTGGAGCGTTTCTGAAATGCTCCGGCCTTCATCTCCGTATAAACGGATGAAAATGAATATTTTTGAAAACGGGGGCACTCACATGTGCACTATGGTTGATGGGGGCACTCACACATGTGCGCTACGGTTGCGGCTCCTGTATCCACACCGCCAACTTGTGGCCTGGCAATAGGAATTGCAGTGTTTGGCAAAAGCCTTCTGCCACTTGGCTATGCATAGGAATTCTGTTCATAATTTTTATGAACAAAATCAGTAACAAAGGGCAGCCCTAACAAAGTCCAACACCTGGGGATAGGGACAGCTGGGATAGGCTCCAGTTCCCCCTTGACCCTGAAAAAGGTTGAGAAGCAGAGGATGGATGGATGGATCTGAAAAATGTTAAGTGTAACAAAT
>VUQJ01017820.1:9414-24050 GCA_015108635.1 Andinoacara biseriatus | reverse complement strand
TCAGACTGAAGGACACTCCAAGGTGTGCTGTAGATACTTGATACCCACTGTGTGTATTGTGGCTTTTTCTGTAGTTATTTGGTTATCAAAGGGTAGCTATCGTTAAATAAATTGTCTTTCCTTCTCAGGTGCTGCCGCATTCTGTTTGAGGAGAAACTGGACGACATCAGAGAACACCTGAAGGTTAACCAGGAGCTGATTGACGAGATTAAACCTCACCATGATGATGAGGGCTACCAGACCATGTTTCTTGGAAACTTTCGTAAAACACTTTGGGACTTGATGGAGAATCCTTACTCATCACTGTCAGCTAAAGCCTTTGCAGTGTTTTCCAGTCTCTTTGTGCTTATCTCTATTGTTGCCATGACTCTGAATACTGTCCAGGAACTTAGGCAGTACAAACTTGCAGGCAAAACTTACATGGAGTGGGTGGAGGTTAGCTCTATCCTTTTCTTCACTTTGGAGTACTTTTTGCGACTACTCACCACATCGAACATTAAACATTTTTTGAAGAGCGCCCTCAACTTTGTTGATTTGGTAGCCGTTATGCCCTACTTCCTCCAGATCGTTTTTGAGACTTTTGTTATAGATGCAGAAGACATCAGTGCACAGGAGGATTTGAAGGCCATGTCAAGAGTCAGTAAAGTCAGCAAGGTGCTCAAAGTGGTCAAGCTGATGCGCATCTTCCGTATCTTGAAGCTCGCCCGTCACTCGACGGGCATGAGGGCCTTCGGTTTCACCATCCGCCAATGCTCTGAACAGGTATGAAGGGAATAATCAACACACACTGGCAACATCTGTAAGCGAAATATGTTGGCCTTTAAAAAACATGGCAACCCACAAATTATCCTGTGAAGAAACATAGGAAGAAGCATAAAGTAGTTTTATGTTAAAAACACCATTAGGAGAAGAGAATAAGACAAGAGGGTTATGACTGTAATGCCACTAGGACATCACAGTCTATTTAAATATACATATTTTAGGTGCTGGTTTAGCTCACTGGTTCACTGTATACTGCACGGCTAAAATGCAGCAGCCTGGGTTCAAGTCTGGCCAGTGACCCTTGGCTTTCCACAGCCTGTGAAATCCAGACATTTTAGGAAGGTTTTATGATAACATTTCAAATTGGCAGATAAATATATGCAAAGTCTTAAAATAGTAATTACTCTATGACATATTTTCATATAAGCAAGCATGGTTGTTGACATGCTCTGTTGTGTCGTGTTTTAGGTGTGCTGTCTGTTTCTGTTCATCGCCATGGGCATCTTCACCTTCTCTGCTCTGATGCACTCTGTGGAAGTGGATCAACCTGGGACTCCATTCAGCAGCATACCAGATGCCTGGTGGTGGGCTGCGGTGAGTCCAGTAAAGTTTCTGGCTCTAAATTCTTTGGGGGTGTTTATCATAAAGTATAGCCCAAATATCTTATTGCTTGCTTTCTTTTCTGCGGCAACACCTGTTTTTTTTTTTTTTTTTTTTTTTGTTTGTGTTTTTTTTTTATTTTTTTGTCTTTTTTTTTTTTTTTTTTTTTTTTTTTTTTGGGGGTTCTTTTTTTTTTTTTTTTTTGTTTGTTTGTTTGTGATTTTTAATTATTTCTATTACATTTTTACCTTTCTTAGAATTATTATTTCATTTTAATGGAAGCTGTCATGATAATGTAAATCATTTTTATAACATTTTCAAGTCCAGTTTTAATGTCCAGCCAAACTGCTGATATAACCCTACTGACTATATATATAAAGAGTTTCTCCACATCTTTTCATTATGAATAGGGCAATTAATGTTTTACAGCATTTAGAGTGTGTAGCCAGCTCTTACCGGCTGCAACCCAGCTTCTTCCGGATCAATTAACGCAGTTATGAAGCTTGGTAAGCTCTTCCTCTTGACAGCGCTGAAGAGGAGCTCAGTCGGGGTGTGTCAGTATGATCAAGCAGTGCAGTGCATTTCGGGTGTCAGGGATTAGGCCTGTCTGTATTTGTGCTGCCTGCTTAGTCAGACCAAGACAAAGATTTACAGTACAGATCATGTTCTGTGCTATTTTTATGCTTTTAAAATGTAGAAAACCCTTATTATATTCAAGAGCTCAGTCCTCTTTAGAGAATAAACGTTTGGCTAAATCAAATTTAGAATTGATCTGTCTGATCTGAAAAACTGACCAACTATGATCCAACAATAATACACATAAGACTTACTTTAGGGTAATCTTACCTAAAGTCATGTCCCATCATGGTACTTGATATATACAGATGTGGAGAGTAGTTAGTGAGGACCACCAAACTGGCATAGACTCACTTCTGTTCAGCTCTTTAATGATTACCTAATGAATTAATTTTCTGGATGCCACAATATGTTCATATCTGCACAACAACTGGGGCATTATCATTGCCCCATGACTGCTATAATTATACCCACTAAAAAGTTTTAGCCCAGAACCCCCCATAAAACCAAAACTTGCAGGTTTTCACATCCCTTTCTTTGTATGCATTCACTTAGCTACACATGACATATAAATTAGCAGTGTTTAGCTGTATGAACAGAATACATAGCATTTCTAGGAAAATTTTACAATGTGCCACCAGCCTGGTGCTCTGTGTGCCTTTCAGTATCATTTAAGGACATGGTTTTCATTTATCTGGTGGCAGCTGTGAATTTATATGTGTCTAATTCCCTCTAATGCTGTGTAATGCGCCTCATTTGTGGCCAGACAGAGTGATTGCATTCAAGAAGTGTAAAATGTAGCACTACTTTCCCAGAAGTTCTTTTGAGCCTATTCATTCCCAACTTCTAAAACACTGATTCATCAGTACACAAAAAAAAAAGCATTTTAATTATTGGACTCACAGAAAGTCATAGACAAAAAGTGTCTTGTGGCTGGGTGAATGGCAGGCACCATGAGGGTTAAAATGAAAACTTTCCCACTCTTCTCTTGGTCCCTTTGTGACTCTACGCAAGAAAGCTTGCATTTTGAGTTATTTTATGTAAGCTGACACCATACGTTTCTTTCTATAGGTTAGCATCTCCACTGTGGGGTATGGAGATGTTGTCCCTATCTCCTATCTCGGCCGTTGTGTGGCATTCGGCTGTATCTCCTTTGGCATCATCCTCAATGGCATGCCCATTTCCATTCTGTTCAACAAGTTCTCCGACTATTATGCCAAACTGAAGGAGCAGGAGTACAACTTTTCAAACACAGAGCGCACCTTCCAGCTCAAGAAACGTCTCAGGCGTCAGTTTGAAAACTGCTTCATCCCCCGGCCGGAGGAATCGGATGATGAGATACACTATCGGCCCAGCGGGAGGCAAATTACCCATGAAATTGAGGAATAAAAAAGTTGCCTAGTTGTGAGCTCAATAACCCTAAATGGCCTTATCACCCCTGGGTCTCAAAAGCTAAAGACCCCATCTGCCTCTAAGTCTCAGCCTATGTGATTTAATAAAAACAATCTGATGGAGGAAATGGAAGCAGCAGAAAGCTAAGACAAACATTAGGCCTCAGCTTTACAGTAGGCACTGTTTGCACCCCATGAGTGATGATTCCTCCGTCAAATGGACAAGATGCTCCCACTAGACAACTTGTTATCTGTTTCCACGAACAGCACATGGCTGCAACTAATTCTAAACTGAAATAGATGCTTGACACAAGGAGGTCAAGTAGGTACATTATGAATGGAGCAACACTACTCTTAATTCACTTTGAAAGACCGCAACAGTTGTGAAGATGTGCTTTCATTGGAAGTGCTATTAATGAACAGTTTTGAGCGACTACATAGTCTCTTACATTTTACTTTGATGCTCTGCACAAAAGGCATTACAACTTTAATTTCTAACTAGTGAAACATTTGGCCGTTACTGGCATGTCGCATATCACAGTGGTTTTTATTCCCCATTTGTTTGACTGAGGGATTGTAAACGTGAAAGCAATAAAAACATTTTATTTATGTGTGCATTTGAGAAAAACTATAACACCATCATTGCAAAGCTCTTCCATTTTCCACGAATTGTTTTATCAAAGTGGCATACTTGTCAAAGGCACTCATTTTTTTATGTCCAGTCACTCAGTGTGGTTTTGAAGGCACCTAAGTAGGATGAGAGATGCAGCAGCCGGTGTAAGTATAGCGATCAGGAGCCACAGTGTAATTTGGTTGTCAAGGATTAGCAGGATTTGTGTCTGAGTTTCCTACCTGGTCAGACAAGGGGAAAAGTCAATCAAGTGCTCTGCTATTTTGGTGACAGAGGGAATCTGATCAGGTGTGCCCAGCCAGGACATATATAAATACTTACAAAATACTTTAATAGACATACAATAAATCCCTCCAGCGTGACAATTTTTCATTCTTACTTACACATGGGCAACGATGCCTATATTTGTCATCCCACAGCTCAGAACTTGGCATGATCCCTGGAGGGGAGGGAGAATTGAACTTTCCGTTCTTGACCAAGCGATGTCAAGATCAATCACGGTCCAGCCCTGTTGTCAGACTGTGATGCTATGATTAGATTATAAACCCAAGTCTTGCTCTGGGCACCTGAAGACCAGCATTATAGAGTATTAAACAAATGTATAAACCCATCCTAAATACATTTAACAGGACCTTTTCATGGACACAGAAACCACATTTTTTTTGCTTGATCTGCTCAGCGCTGTTCTGTTTGCTGTGCTGGTTTTAAATAAGAGGGACAGATAGAGGGGATTAGAAATAAGTTCTTTGGTTAGTCATGACAGATGCCATGGGAGTTACACTCCATTTCCAACTGCAATGTTGTGTTGTGCCTCTATTCATGAAAGACATCCTCCATTTTACAGCAGACTGAGACTTCATCCATTTAAATAACAATTAGAGACAATGAATCATTAATGGCTCATGTTTCCTTGTGTTTAACATTTAAATTAACTGGAGAACAATAAAATATAGTGTCAGATGTGTCCAATTTGCCCTGTGCTCATGGGTTAAAGCAATTCGGAAAGGTACGGAACAATCTGGAATGGTGAAGCCTTCAGTTATTGAGTAATTAAACTTGAGGGGGGGTTTAATACAAAACACTGTCATACAGTTCAGTTTCCATGTGCTGCAGTCTGCTGGACCTTGTAGCTGATGCTAATGCCACAGAGACAGGCTGCACGCATCCTTTTCTCTATCTCATCACTGTCAATAAAGTTGTTTTTGCGGTACAGAAGAGGAGTGAGCATAAATGGAATAAATTTTGTGAAGTGCTCAACAAATTTGAAACAAAAATAAACTGTTTCTGTGCAGTTTGGATCATAATCTGTCTGCGAGCTAAAGGTGCAGTGGCTGCGCTTTCCAGGGGGAAAAACAATTATATATTAATGTGTCTAAATTTTACTCTCAGAGATGAAAAATGATGTGAGAAAGAGAGGATAGGAGAGGGAGGTCAGATATTCTTTTCTAAGATAAGGACCTCTCAGCAACTGACATTTTAGATTTTTTTAATCACACACTGGTTCTGTGCATGATGTGTGGCTGAAGCTATCTGGATATTATGGCAGGAAACAACCTCAGAACCAGCAGCAGTGCAGGTCAGCTGATCACAGCCTGTACAAGCTCACAGCAGAAATGATTACAAGACTTATCCTAAGTGAGTCAACTGAACCAGTTTTGAAGGCTGGAATTGATTGATACAAACAAAGGTGGAGAGGAAGGGCACGTCATGTTAAGGATTTCATTTGTGCATGTCACTCTGATTATTTCATTACAAAAAATACTTATCCTCATTTAAAAACTAAAAACAAAAATGAGACAGAGGAAAAAAGATTTTCCCTTTTTTCTTTCAGCACACCTTGCTTATGTTGTCAAAATGATGATCATAACCTTCCAAATTTTCTCCAAATGAAAGAAACTTACAGTTTACATCTATTAGCAGAAACTTGTCTTATCAGTCCAAGGGATGATGCTAATAGTATTTCAGGATTTAGGTAGCGGACGATGGTTTAACTGTGCCATCAGCATCAATTATATCTCAAGAGTACGACTGTGTAGGAACTGGAAAAGGAAACATTACATGTAGGATACGTGTAGAGTATATTGTTATTCCAAATGATCGTAAATTAGCTTCACTAAGGGGAACTAGAACTACACTAAGAGGAACTATACTGCTCAAAAAAAATGAGATATTGATCTGGTCATTGAAATAGCAGAGGGGTTATTCTGCTGCTTTGGTGTTAATGAAATTAACAACATGTTCACAGAGGGGCAACAATGAGACAAACCCCAAAACAGGAATGGTTTTATAGGTGGAGGCCTCTGACATTCTTTCCTCCTCATCTTTTCTGACAGTTTTATGACTAGTTTTGCATATGGCGAGGGTCAGTGTCTTTACTGGAAGCATATATACAAAAAGTAAGTAAAAAAATTTGTGTTTGGTCAATTATTTCTTTGTTGTTACAATGCTTCTTGGTATTAAACCTTAAGCTGTTGAAAAGTCTGTTTATATCCACTTAAATATTGCCACATTTATAAGGAAAATGCATTTGTGGGTTGAACAGCAGAGTTGAGTCTGTGGGTTGCGCCAATAAAAAACTTGCCAAATCTTCTCTGCTAATGCCAAACAGCTTATTCTGTTACTGACTCTTGCTTGGTGTCGTGTACTAGATGACTGAAGTCTGAAGAAACAAGACACATTAGCAACAATTGGTTAATTTAACAAACAGGGGCCTCAGTAGCATGTGGAAGAACCATACACAGCCACAACAGCCTGGCACCTCCTCCTTCTTCAGCCAGCATTTGTTGCAAGTCAGCCATTGTGGTTGTGTTGGTCACTCTGGCCTGAACAGCTCATCCAATTCATCCCTCATGTGCTCAATGGGGTTGAGGTCAGAACTGCAGGCTGACCACTTCATCCTCTCCACTCCCAAATTCTGGAAGGAGTTTCTGATAAACATGCTCTGTGGGGGTGAGTGTTGTCATCTTAGAGGATAGAGTTCAGTTCCAGACTGTGGAGATATGGGATTGCCACTGTTTGCAGAATTTTATCTCTGCAAGAAGATTGCCACCAATGTGGCACGTCAGATTATCAGCACCTGGGGCACCAAAAGCTCAAAACAAGAGTCAATAGCAGAATAAGCTGTTTGGCATGGTCAGAGAAGATTTGGCAAATTTTTCACATGTGCAACCCATTTACTCAACTCTGCTACTCAAATCACAGATGCATTTTCCTTACAAATGTGGCACCATTTATGGGGAAATGAACAGGCTTTCACACGGTATAATATAGTGCCAGGAAGTTACAACAAAGAAATAATTGACCAAACATAAATTTTCTTTAAGGTTTGTGCTACTATATCCAGTTAGCCATCACCAGTTTGTATCTGGTGTGTATCTGGAAGTCTCACAGGATTGTAGCTCAGTCATTCTCAATCAGTTTTGGGGGCATATCCCATTTTGACCTTAGGACTTCCAGGCCATACTCAGCACAGATGATTCTGTATCAGGCACTTGGTTATGGTGTTCTATGTACACTATATTGCCAAAAATATTTTCCTGTCTGCTTTCACATGCACATGAACTTGACAGCCCATGAGTGACATCCCTTTTTTAATCCATAGGGTTTATTATGATGGCCGACCCACCCTTTACAGCTGTAGAAGCTTTAATTCTTCTGGGAAGGCTTTCCACAAGTTTTAGGGGTGTGTTTATGGGAATTTTTTACCATTCATCCAGAAGTGCATGTGTGTGTGTGGCTCTGTGTGTGTGTGTGTATGTATATATATATATATATATATATATATATACCCTACAGGCAAAAGAGGCCGCTAGGAAAGCTGCAACCTCCAAGTACCTGCAGAGAAAAAGGCAAGAGAGAGAGAGAGAGAGAGAGAGAGAACGAAAAAGAGAGAGATAAACTTTCCAATGTAAATAACTGCAAAGTTAAACATTTTATTTATAGCAATACAATACAAACACACCATATTTCTCTGGCATGTGAAAGAACATGAAAACAAAAGACAAAGCAATGAGTTATCATGGGTTGCAGTAAAGCTTTGATTTCTTTGTAGTGCAATGGCCAGTATGATGATAAGGTAAACACACTCAGTTTAATTTGACATCTGTCAACTGACTGACATCTGTGCTGGGCAAAATGGCTGAAAATGTTAACAAACAGCATTACTCTCTGCAAGAAATAAAGGGCAAGTATCTGTGAAGGCAAAAGGAATAAACAAGTGATACGAGTGCTTTGCTCTGAGCACAGCAGCTGAGAATAACAAACAGGCCACTGGCTACCAGTGATATCGTCATTAGAGGTTAAAATGCTAATCATAGCCAGAAGTGCATTTTAGATGTTAAAGTGCCACCTTTCATATTGTTCATCTGTGTCGGAAATATAAGGCAGTCATCTCTGGTATGATTAAGCAACTACAGTATAGCCCAGGGTGACCATGTGTGTGAACAGTTGCGTCATCATCCTTGACATCTTCCTCTCTGGTCACGCTCTCTTCCAATTAGATCCCGTCCTTCATGATGTGTTAAGATAAGGTGTTAAAGGGACTCATATACAAGGAAAATATTTTATTTCAATAACCACACTTCAGCACTTTTCAAACAAGCATACTTAAATGTGATGTGTTTTATGAACATCAATAAAAAAGAAAATATATACACATATATACTTTAAACCACACTAAGAAGTGTATGCTGTGCGCACTCAGGACTTATCATCATTTGAACTGTTTGAAATTCATCAGGGACCAAACTCAGATCAGAGTCTGCACATAAATGCAAGGTTGCATATAAACAAACAACAGGAAATACAACTGTAAATCTAATCGAATAAAAGCAATTTATAGAAATATTATTAAAATAATAACACAACTACTGGTGTTCAATAAATACTTAAAGTGGGCAGTAGTGGATACTCATATTAAACATGACAAAACAAGTCAACATAAACCAAGCAGGGTATAACATTATACCCACTTGCCTAATATTGTGTTGGTCACCTTTTTGCTGCCTAAACAAACCTGATCCATTGAGGCATGCACTCCACAAGACCCCTGAAGGTGTGCTGTGGTATCTGCCACCAAGATATTGGCAACAGATCCTTTAAGTTCTGTAAGTTGCAAAATGGGGCCTCCATGGATCTGATTTGTTTGTCCTGCATGTCCCACAGACACTTGATCGGATTGAGATCTGGGGAATTTGGAGGCCAAGTCAATACATCAAACTTGTTGTTGTGCTCTTCAAACCATTTCTGAAACATTTTTGGTTGTGGCAGGTTGCACTATACTGCTTAAAAAGGCCACAGTCATCAAAGAATACAGTGTCCATGAAAGGGTGCACATGGTCTGCAACAATGCTTAGGTAGGTGTTATGTGTCAAAGTAACATCCACATGGATGGCAGGACCCAAGGTTTCCCAGCAGAACATTGCCCGAAGCATCACACTGCCTTCCCATAGTGCATCCTGGTGCCAGATGTTCCCCAGGTATGTGATGCACATGCACCTGGCCATCCACACGATGTAAAAGAAAACACAATTCATCAGACCAGGCCACCTTCTTGCATTGCTCCATGGTCCACTTCTGATGCTCACGTGCCCACTGTTGGCACTTTCAACAGTGGAAAGGGGTCAGCATGGGCACCCTGACCAGTCTATAGCTACTGTATGCAGCCCCATATGCAACAAACTGTGAGGCAATGCATATTCTGACACCTTTCTATCAGATCCAGCGTTAACCTTTTGGCAATTTGAGCTACAATAGCTTGTCTGTTGGACCACAAGGGCCAGACTTCACTCCCCACGTGCATCAGTGAGCCTTGGCTGCCCGTGACCCTGTCGCTGGTTCACCACTGTTCCTTCCTTATACCACCTTTGAAAGATAATGACCACTGCAGACCAGGAACACTCAAGAGCTGCAGTTTTAGAGTCGAGCTGTCACAATTTGCCCCTTGTCAAATCCTCACGTTTGCCCATTTTTCCTGCTTCTAAAACATCAACTTTGAGGACAATATGTTCACTTTCTCTTTAATATATCCCACCCACTAGCAGGTGCCATGATGAAGAGATAATAAGTGTTATTGACTTCACCGGTCAGTGGTCATAATATTATGCTTGATTGTTGTGTCCCCAATATGCTTATCTCAGACCAAAATGACTGGTTGTGAGTGCAGAAGCCCCACCCACCTCACACCTTTTGTTTGCAAAGTTCAGTCAATCAGAAGAAAGCTGGCTTAAAGATGTAGTTCTAAAATTATAGGGCAGGCCTGTGGTGGGGTGCAAAGCACCTGTATGTTGGGTGAGGACAACCTGGTGACAAAACATGAGTGAGTGAAAGTGAAGAAAAAGATGTGACAAAAAAAAGAAAGAGGATGACATGAAGGGCTGCAGTAAAAGGTAAAGATCATTTTGAACTGAGAATGACACAAAGTAATTTTAGTCGAGTCCAACGAGTCCACAAATATGAAGATTGAAAATTAGAATAATAGGAACACCTTTAAAAAAGTTTCAAAATCTACTCAGGGTACAAACAACCCTCAACTGAAAATAAAATAAAAAAAAATCACAGAAAATCTGCAGGTTCAGCCAGAGTTACAGAAGAGGATTAGGATATGTAACTGCAGTAGTTACTGTAAGTAGTGACTTGTTACTTCCACCCTGAAAAACAAGATCAGTGCCAGAGCGGATTTTTATCTCGATGACAGTCTCAGCCTTGAGATTTCACATCACTTTCATACTGAGCTCTTGATTAGAACATGCTTTTCCCTCACCAAGGCTGAATGTAACTCCTGAACAACCTGTGGTCACTACACACACTGCCTATATAAACCCCCTCTAGTTCCCTAGTCACTCATTCTCTGCCTTTGCTGACCAACCGGGGAGCAGTGCCACATCATACAATGCCAGCTGCTAGGTGTTTGGCGTCTCTTATGGCAGTGCTAGTTGCTGCAGTGTGTGTGGCACATGCACAGGAGAGGATCAAGATGTGTGGAAGAGAGCTCATCCGTCTGGCCGTCTCATCCTGTGGCAGTTCCCGGATAAGGAGAAGCATCCAGGATTTGGGATTGGGTCAAAATCAATATGCCCCTCGCTGTAAGTACTTTGTGTTTAAGCAATGTTTTATTAATATTTTTATGTTAGATATAAAAAGTAAATAGTAAATACTCTTGGTTCTGGATATTTATGGGGAAAAAGGCACAAATTTACAGTGATCTCTCTAAATCCCAGATGTATTACCTCTGCACAGGGGGCCAGTACTCCTCCACAGAAGAGTACCCAGCTTCAGAGGCAGTACACGCTACTTCAAGGGCAGATGGGGAAAAGGACGTCTTTTCCTTGGCTGCTCACCTTCTGTCCTCTCGGATGAGACGAGCTGCTGGAAAAATATCCGATATTTGCTGTGAGAAAGGATGTAGCATGAAAGAACTGATACAGTTTTGCTAAAAGAAGCTGGTCACAGATCAAAATGAGGTAAATTATTGTCTACAAATTTTGATCTGTGCTGGGAAATCTTTTAGTTATCGAATATGTACTTGAACATATTTATCCATGCCATGTAACAGTACAAACGATAAAATGAGAGTGCACACAGGACTTTATTTGGTTTATTTTATTATGTTATTTTTCAATGTAAATATACTACATTAAGTGAAACGATGTTACAGTATGCCTGCCATTACTCAATTCAATTCAATTCAATTCAATTCAATTCAATTTTATTTATATAGTGCCAAATCACAACAAACAGTCGCCTCAAGGCACTTTATATTGTAAGATAAAGACCCTACAATAATTACAGAGAAACCCAACAGTCAAAACAACCCCTTATGAGCAAGCATTTGGTGACAGTGAGAAGGAAAAAAACCCTTTTAACAGGAAGAAACAGGGTATAAACAGAGTAAAAGAGGTGAATAAGAACCTCTCCAGCAGCCTTGGCTTGTTGCAGCATAACTAAGGGATGGTTCAGGGTAGCCAGTTCCAGCCTTAACTATAAGCTCTATCAAAAATGAACGTACTAAACCTAATCTTAAAAACATTCAATACTGAAGAGGTAGATTACTGAGACACACAGGGTTGGATGCATGATGTCTTACATATGTCCCAGAATCAAACCCTTATTTTCTCAGACCTAACAGAGATAACAATAAATCCTACTCCCCGTGAAGTGTTCCTTTAAAGGTTTGAGTTACTGCTTGTTTCTTAGTGTTCAGACCAAAATGCCAAACACAATTATGGTAAGTAAACAAATGCAACTTGGCAATTTAAACTTTAGATGCCACAGAACCATTTTCACTAACACTATACTTTTCTGTTGTTGATTAAACCTGCAAAGACACTGTCCTTAAATGTGTACACGGATAATGGAACTAAAATAGAAGTAAAAAGATGTGTAGTAAACACATACTTGTATATATTAAGATCCATGTAAGTTTCAGTGTTAGTGCAGTTTTTTGGCGCTGAAAGAGCCAAAAGAGCTAAATCGGATTGAGGCTATTTGGCCAAGCAATTGAGCTCTGGAATAACAGAAATAATCTTTGCAGCCCGGCTTGTTCCTCACACTGAGGAGTGTATAATTCTCTCAACGGATAATCAAATGTGGTGCTGATTAGCCGCCACTCTATACTGCAGTCTGCGCTGAATGACTCCTAATAGCAAATGAAATCAGCCTACAGTGACTGATTGGTTAATTTGTTTTAATTGAGGGAAGAATGGATTGTGACGTACATACGATTTGTTTTTGTGTAATTGGCTTTATTTGCTGTGTTATCAGACAAAGAATGCCAAGATGAATGCTAAAATTAGATTAACTTGTTAGCAGATTTTATTGTTAGAAAGGTTTTAACCACAGATAATCAGAGAATTCAGCTGCCGATAACAGTTGGCTTAATCCATCAAACTGCAAACTGCCAGCAGATTTTCAAGCTTGTCTAAATCAGTACAAGCAAGGGTCATCATTAGTAGCATGATGCAACATTACAGTACTGTGCAAAAGTCTCAGGCCATCCCTCATTTCTGTATAGTTTGCTTCCAGTGAGACAGACTTTATTGTAATTTTTTTTAAAGTGGTCTTGAACAATAGTTTCAAAATTTCTCTTTAATCGTTGGCTGCTTTTTTATTCATTTTCAGTCCCGCCTTTGTGCCTGACCATTTAAAATGGTATCTTCAGGCACTTTGTTACTAGCAGCCTGTTACAAAAACACATAATTTGTTCCAATTTCTTTGGTTGAATCTGAAAATGCTAAAGATAGCAGTTTGACAGACATAAAATAGCATTTTTGCGCCAACAAGGTGATTCCCAAAGAGCTACTGTGTTAGCTGAAAATTTTGCATATCTTGGAATTGAGTGTCCTTAGAAGCTTTTGAGAATACTGGACAAGTAGAGGACAAGAGAAGTGTGAAGCCTAAAAAACAATTTACAGCAGATGAGCACTATCTCAATGTCATGTCTTTAAGGGAAAAAAATGATGCATCTACTTTTTGCCTGAAGCCTCATCAGAAATGGTCTCAGTGGAAGGGTGGCTGTCAAGAAGCCATTTTTGAGGAAAAGAAACAGGGAGGAAAGGCTGAGGTATGCCTTATTACACAGAACTGGACTGAAAATCAGTGGAAATAGGTCTGATGGAGTGATGAACCAAATTTGAAATATTTGGTTGAAATCATCAACAAAAAGTACAGAACAAAATGCAGGCAACATCCAAAGAAGAGCTTTGAATGTCCTTGAAGAAGCCTGGAGAACTATTCCTGAAGACGACTGAAAGAAATTACAAGAAAGCTGCCTCAGAGAGTTCCGGCTGTGCTGAAGAATAAAGGTTTCAAGCTTGTTAGAACTGTACAAACACTGTATTTCCATTTATGTCCACAGGTTTCAATAAACTACTGGACCTATTTATAATTATTCTTTACAACATATATAAAAACGAGGTGTGGCTCAAGACTTTTGCACGGTATGAAAGGATAAAAAAATATAAAACAAACACCACAGTTTTTTTTTTTTTGCAGGTCTGGAGAAATTCCAAATCATTTACTGGAAATTTTTCTGGAATTAAAAATGCAATCTTAAACTAATTATTGGACCATTCCAATAATTAGCTTGCACTTCCAAATTGTTGTATCCTGTCCAAATACAACAGGAGTATCCCAATAAAATTCAGCATGTATGGAGACATTCTTTCCCCTGTAAAAAGAGAGAGAAAAGCCTGAAATGTATCATATTAGGAAATTAAAGTTACTAACAGATTATTGATTTAAGTAAATTTAATCACAAACTAATTCAAGTAACACATATGTATGAACTTTTAAATAGAACGCATGCAAAATAGGGTGGACAGAGGTTTAATGCAGTGTCTCATGCTAACCAGCAGAGAGTGACAGATATCGGATTTTAAACGATGTGCCGCACTGCTTTCTCCCATCTGACATTACCACCCACCCGTCACTCTGTGGATGAGCTGGTTAATTCTGTTGGGTTAAGGGTGTCACTTTTGTGTTGCAGCGTTCCTGTATGAAGCCCATTCTTTTCTCTTGTATTTCAGCCACATTTCCTGCTGCGATGATCAGCCTCTTGTAGCTCATTATCGTAAAATACTCAATCACCTCAAGTGATCCTTTATCTCCTTGTGACAAGAGGAAAAATCTGATCAGAGGACACTTCCAGGCCTGAGCCCATCCTTATGCAGTGCCAACAT
>VUQJ01017812.1:21989-44540 GCA_015108635.1 Andinoacara biseriatus | reverse complement strand
CAGGATTTTCTCAGGCAAAAGGAATTTTTCAGGAATAATGAATTACAGTATTTGAGCTGTCGTGAAATTACAGCACATTTGATTGTTTCAGACGCAGTGAGACCGTATATTTAAGATGTTCTGCAAATGATTAGAAACAGGATCATCATCAATACTGAACACCTGATCCAATGCAACAGGCAGATTTCTGAAGTAACCGAGGCTCATACTTCTTGGTCTTATTGCTCACACATGATTTACAACATAACAGCGACAAATGGTTTTTCCATTAAAATCTATAGCCAAGTCTAGCTTCGCCTACTGGGATTATTGGGAGGGCAATCTCATGACATCAGCGCTTTAGTCTATTAAATTTTTCAATTGTTATAATAAAGTTTTACAGACAGCAATTTTCTGTCACCTTACTAGCCTAATAAAATTATGAAAAAATGCAGACAGTTGATATAAGCCGTCCAAAGGAATTTGACAGAATGTCGTTTGTATTATTTCAATGATGTCATGAGTCAACAGTTTCTCCAGCAATACAAGAAGATGTCAACAATAAAAGGAGCTGATTTTTCTTCTGGTGAGGAAAAAAAACAGTTACTGGTCAGATCAACAGGACCGATAACTTCACCACGAGCAGGTTTAAGAAAAAGGCAGCTGAGCTAAAGGAAATAAAATGTTTATGTCTCATTAGACTACTTCAGCCTTGTAAGCTACAGTAACGTTATATCCATCTTTTTATAATTAAGAAAACCTGTGATATCAGAATATGTATGGCCTTGAAGTCTTTGTCATCGGGGAAAACAGTGAGAGGCAGGAGATGTGTGCGTTGAGCTCTCTTCTTGGCCTCCAAGCTCTGGCTAAAAGTCATGAACGACATGTGATGGTAAGAAAACCAGAAGGGAAGAATTTACAGATTCTGATCAGACCTGAACGACATTTCTGCACTGCATCGCAAACATTTTCACACAAACACAGTGAACAAAGCCTGAAGACACAGAGGATTCTGCTCTGCTTCTGACAGGAAGGCTCTGCAGAGGGTGGTCAAGTCTGCCCTTCACAACTGTAGAGGACATCTACGTCAGCAGATGCAGGAACGGGGCCTCCAGCGTAATCGGGGACCCCGTCCACGGACTGTTCTCCCCACTCCCCTCGGGTCGTAGATCACGCAGCATCAGAGCGAGCTCAACCAGGCTGCAAAACAGCTTCCATCATGAAGCTGTCAGACTAAAACTCTCAGTGACAACAACACTCGTGCAACAGAAATCTGCTTCTTTAAGGCCACTGATAATATTCTGTGGAATAAACCACTGATATCAATGTAATATCAGTGCAAACTGCTCAGATACCAGGTCACCTTTCTCTGTAGTTAGTTATCTATATATTCTATTTCTCAAATTATTCTTGCACTGGCGGGACCTCAGAATCTGAGTTTTGTTCCTGTCATTTTTCACATGAGAAAATGACAATAAAGCTCGTTGAATCCTTGAATCTTGAATAAGAGCAGCTTCTAATATTTTATCACACAAGATAATGTTTATTTGTCATGCTTAATTATTGTAAAAACAAAAGAAGTAAACGAGGGCATTTTAAATGTGCACAGAATGAGACAAATGAATGAAACATGGAATTTATGGTGCTTTTCTGGTCTTACTGAACACTCCAAGAGGTTTCCAAGCCACATTTAGCGGGTGTTTTATTCTATGCACCTGAGCACATCCAGCTCACTTCCACGGCAAATTCACCATCACCAATTAACCGAACATTCATTCCTTTGGACTGTGGGTAGAAGCCGGATTACCCAGAGATCCATGTAAACTCCACAGAGAAAGGCCCCAGCTGGGGTTCAAACCAGGAGCCGTCTTGCTGTGAGGTGACGGCAATAACCACTGCACCACCTCGTCACCCTTGATATGTCTTCTTTCTTTTCCATATTCCATTATTGTGGGTAATAACTGGTAATGCCTATTTTTTCCTGACTCTCTGTGGGTGGAGTCCAGGCTGCTCCTTCACACAGCACAGAGATGTAGGCGAGATAACTAAAGGTAACTCAACAGGTGTTTCTCCACAACCTGGAATCATTTGTGCCATAAACACTAACGCATGTGATCTGCACAAAGCTAATGCTACATGATCCTCTAATGGGCTTCTTTTTTAAATCAACTTAATATTAAACATTTGTGAGCTCAGAGGGCACAAATGTATTAAGACAAAATAGCTTAATGCTAACTAAATAAATAAAAACTACTGGGATTTTTTTTCTCCATTGATCCAAGAAGCTACACCGACTTCTCAGTTTAATATGGCTTTACTTCAGGTTGCAGTCGTGGTCTGTAATGATGTGTGTGGCCACTTGATGCCAGTGTTTCCTTTCCAGACAGATGTTTGTCCAGTGCAGTTCACATTTGCATTGGGCATGATGTTCAGTGTTTCACCTCACCTCAGTAAAAGTAGACATTGTTTCTTTGGTATTCCAGCCCTAGATGTTAGACCCCATTTCTCTTACTGGGGTTAAACTGATTATGGCTTTTTAAAATTTAGAATGGTGGGTGAAACTATTTGTGCTATCATCTCAGATCAAAGCTTAAATTTGTCACTGTTTGTGTATCACCCCATACAGCATTCGATAAATGTATTTATACCAGCAAGTTTGACCTTTAAGAGAAAATTTAGCAACACTCTGGAAATCCTGCATGGAGGATGCACGAGGAGATCTTACTCTAAAAGTTGTAAGTTTTTTCTCTGCATGGAGTCCAGATGACACGATGGGCGTATCAGCTGTTGATTTGACAGCGGATAATACTTTTAATCTGCATTTGCTTCTGTTTACTCTTTTATTCCTGCTTGTTTCTCTTCTCTGTGGCTCTGATTTGGACACCTTTGCCATACTCAGACATACAATCTTGGCTTTGTGGAGAGACAACCGCTGCACAATTATGGGCTAATTAGCTCCGGCTCGCCAAACCAAATACCGATTTTGATCACCTGATTGTGAGGCCCCTCCGCTGCCTGCCATTTGCCTGTTTATCCACAAGCTGGGTTGGTTTGGTTGGTTTTCAGCCAGAAGTCTAACCTTACCTGACTCCATTCTTGTCAGATAGGTATCATTATGTCATGCAAACAATGACATCACTTACCCAAACTATATGCATGAGCTTCCCATAACCACAAGTATTTTAAGTCACCCAAACATAACTACACACAAACCACAGGGCATGACAAATGACCACTTTTGTTGTGACGTAAGAGGTGGTGCAGACACTACTTTCTCTCATATAATGCATAAGATGGCTATCTGCTTACAGTAGCGCTGGACTGAGAGTGTTAATTACAACCGAATGCTGAACAGGAGCCAATTTCAACAACTACTTTCAGCAACTGACCAGTGAATTCAGGGCTTTTCTCCAACAGTCCCTCTGAACATCTGATGTCCAAATCTCCTTCACACAGTAGCACTCTTGCAACGGTTTACTAAATGTTATTAAATTCGATTTATTTTAATTAAATTTTATTTATATAGCACCAAATCAAAACAACATTCACCTGAAGGCACTTTATATTTTAAGGTAAAGCCCCTACAATAATACAAAGAAAACCCAACAATCAGATGACCCCCTATGAGCAAGCATGCATAATAAATGCAACAATTAGCTTTTCAGCATCACTCTGAGAAAGGATGTTTCTAATAGAATTGGTCCTAGCACAGAACCCTGTGGAACGCCATAATTAACCTTAGTTTGTGAAGATTCCCCATGTACACAAACAAATTGAAGTCTATTAGATAGATATGATTCAAACCACTGCAGTGCCTACAGCATGCTCCAATGTCTGTAATAAAATATTATGAAACAGTATGAAAACGCTGCGCCGAGGTGTAGCAGGACCAGCACTGTCACAGGCCATAGATCAATAAATGTAATTGTACTTATAGATATGTGTAGGTGACTGCTGACATTCTAAAAGCAAGAGATCATACCAGAGATATAAGAGGGGAGCATGTCACTCCTCAACTGAAGTCTATGGGAAAATTCAGCAAAATCTGAAAAACAAAACTATTTTTAAACAGATTCGACTACTGATTCTATGAAAATTAAATTTAGTTTGGATAATTCTTCAAGACAGTTGCTCAAATAAGTCCCCAGGGGCATTTCAGAATAGCTGTCTAGTGGCAAGAATTGCTTCTAGAAGAACTTTGGTCAAACTTCTTGTCTGCTGTAATCAGCACCTGAGCAAAATACAGCCTGAGGAACAAAACTAGCCCCTGATCCATTTCAGTCTAACCCACAATAGCTGAAAAGAAAAATAAAGCAATTAGTTTGTACTGCTATTAAGCTCGATTCCTGTGTAACGGGTCTCATGAGCCGTCAGTGTCATCCCCTGTGCAGTGATGAATATCCAGACAACTGACAACATGTAGGCCAGTTTGAATGCTGATATAGTGTCTTAGGTGGATCTTTTTTATAGCGGTCCCTGTAACCTGCAACTATGTTTTGAAATTATCATTTGCTTGCTTTATCTTAGGCAGTATCGAAGAAGGTACTTTGTCTGCTCCCTTATTTTCCAATTAATTATGAATTAAACACTAAAGTATGGCCATACCAATGCAGTTCCATTGTGTGATCTGAATGTGTAGTGGGACTAAAAGCATTGAAGACCCATCTCAACTGAATCACAATTGGATAGATCAGGCAGAGGAGCAGGTCAGCTACTAATCGGGAGGTCATTGGGTCAAACCCTGGCTCGTCCTGTTTGCGTGTTAAAGCACCCTTGTGCAATATACTGAATGCCAAATTTTGAGTGTATGCTTGATAGATAGGACTTAAAGGCTTAGACTGGTGCTGTGGGAGCAGGTGAATGTCTGTAGTCTAAAAAGGAGTCCATTTACCAAAACTACTTTAAAATCAATCTTTATTTAAGACATTATAGTACCTTTGCTTCCTTCTGTATCTACACAATGTTTCATCAGATTTGTAAAGTGCAACCATGTTACTTAATGGGAGGGAAAATGTGAAAATCAATATTGTGTCTGCTTGGCAGAGCGCGGTAATCCGACCAGAGCAACAGGTGTCTTGTTTCTTGCTAAAGCCTGTTGCCCGTCGTCACACATGGAAACCATGTCACCATTTGGAGTGAGAAACGAGTGCCAGGCCTCCTGGCTCCAACTGGATGCACAGAGAAGTCAGTTTACACTCTGCCAGATGGCGTGCAAACCTTAAACGCACAAAGAAAATACATATATACACGCACACGACACTGTATATGCTCTAATCACACAAATTATGCCACATCTCCAGAACTGGCAAAGACTCAGTCACACGCACGACAACATCGAATTCGTCCTTTCATCTCGATAATCGTGACTGCGATGTGAGAAACGTTGTGCAAGTTTGTTTGTGGCTGCAGCAATTCACTCGTGTATGGAAAGGACAAACGTATAATAGAAATACAGTATGTATCCTGTGTGTGTGAGTATGTTCTTGTGTACGCACAAGTTGTGTATATGTGTGAGTGATTTCTGGACTCATGAGTGACTGTCCATCCTGTGACCGGTGTGTGTGTGTGTGTGTGTGAGTCACTCCTATTCCAAATGTTTCCATCTTGGCGCCTCAAAGGCAAAACCATTGAGTGCCGTCACCATCTGGATGGTAAGGGCCCTCCTGGGCTGCCCGCCTCGCGTCCCTGACTCAAAGACTTCAACTAAAAATACAACTTTCAGGATGTTATTGCAAAAGCACCGATACATGACTGGCTTGGATTTCTTCTCCGAACCTGGCACTTTTCTGTTTCGGTCTCTTCTCCACAAATAACAAAGATTAAACTGCTCACACACATCAGTCACAGTAATAATGCAGTCTAATAAGCATGTCATGGCTTTGACGACAGGCAGTTTCTAAATAAGTTACTTTGGTGGATTTTTGAGGTCTATTTTTGAAGCTTTTTTACATTTATAAATGTGACAAACTTACTTAGATCATAACTTAAAATTCTGACCTTTGCAGCTCTTTGAAGCCTTTTTCCCTTAAGCTTTTGGTTTTCAGGTGTGCAAATTCCATCTTATCAACCTGCAACTGCCGGTTTTCAGTGATAGGCAACAAGCCCTTACAGCTTACAGTCCACGCCTTTAGTGCATGCTCCAAGAACGCCTCACAGCAAGTGTCTGTGTCAAATTTTGAACCACAGATGTGTTTAATTATTCTAAACTACCCAAAATAAACAGACATACATAGAAACCTTAAATAAGAGTCATTAACTAAGGTTCCACTGGGAGCTATTTATTCCTGCCAGATCACCTGCTTTACTTGTGACAGTTCTACCTGCCAGCTTTTGCGCCAGACCTCGTTTTGGTCCCTACAATATTTGACGGCTGTAGTCAGCTTTGTTTCGTTTATTCCGTTTGATGAAATGTGTGTGTGTGTGTGTGTGTGTGTGTGTGTGTGTCGCAGTTAGATTAGGAGTGTGATGTGTGGAAGTTAGTAAGGTGCTTATTTTTTTGCTCTTTATTAGTGATCAGCAAACTGCTTTTGGGTGCATTTCTGCCACATTCTGGCAGTAGAGGTGTATTACATATAATCAGGCACCAGTAAAAACAAAGGAAAATGTAAACCCCAAGATAATTATCTTTTTAAAAAAAAAAAATTTAATAAGCATTTAAATATTCAAAAATCTTGACCATCTCCTTATGGATGGGAAAATGAAGGGGTGAGGCTGAGGTGCAGAAAGTGGTTAGAAGACCAGCTGACCTGACTGCACATTTCCTGCTTTGCCTCACGTGTCGTGGACAATTCAGCTAAAGCTAGGTCAAAAAAATAAATAAATAAATAAATAAATAAAATCTGCCTTCTTAGTGTTGACAAAAACAAAGATAGGCAGCATTAACGTTTTGTAATTCCAACACTGAAACTGCACAGTTGCTCTTAATGGTTAATTCAGGATAAAAATTAATTTCTTGCACCTTTCTAAATGTTTTTTCCCTTTACTTATTTTCTATTTTTGAGTAAAATGAAACGCTCTATTTTAGTGTTTCTCCACAGAGTTATTGTATTTTTGGAGCAGGTAAAGGTGCAAATATCCACAATGACTAAGATATACTTGCATGTATGGGTGCACGTGCATGTGTGCGCCATGACAGAAGGCATGCGTGCTCAAATGATATAACATAGGTTTAGCACATGCAGACATTGTCCACTGTTCTCCACTAGTAAAAGGTAAATGCACTAGTACTTATATAGCGCCTTTCTACTCAACTTTGAGCACTCAAAGTGCTTTCTTACTACAGTACAAGTCTCATTCTCCCAATCACAATCGCTTTCTAACATTCACACACACAGACGGATACATCGAGGGCAACATGGGGTCCAGTATCTTGCCCAAGGACCGGAGGATCGATCCACCGACCTTTCAATAGGCAGCTTACCAGCTGTGCCATCTGAGCCACAGCCACCCAACCACAGCTGCCCAGCCATAGTAAAGCAGTTGTGGATGACACTGCTCTCTCTCTGTCTCACAGGGATTAAAAAGTTAGCAAAAATGCTTAAAAGCGCTGCCAAAAATATGTGAGTGACAGTTAATGAACCTGGGAGGGCCAAAAAAAGTAAAGCCTATGAGTGGAAAACTCTGTATTTGATGCAGTTCTTTTCACTGTGAAGTAAATGTGCATCGTTACGCTGCTACTTAAACAGTCGATGATGACTTTGAATACTGTGTATATGTTACAGGATAAACACCAGAAATACAGTATGCCTCCATCTCCTGGCCACTGCGTACATGTGAAGGGTTTGCCAGTAAAAAACAGCCCAGGGGGACTGTGGTAAATGACAGACCTTAGTAGTACTTCACAGCATCGAGTTGGAAGAAATTTCTCTTGTGTAAGAAACAGGACAGAAAATGGGCAGAAAAAGACATCAGGTGGTTGATCTCTTCAGTAGTGGGAGAGCAGACACACCTGTTCCATTTGACATGCGGTTTCTTTCATTCTCAGTAAGCAGACTCAAAGTTTTGCAGCTTTTAGTAGAAAAAAAAAAGTTGACCTATGAGTTTGGTTTAAACCAATTCTTCTGGTTTCTGCTTCTCTGGCAGAAAGATCCAGCTCAAATCTCAGTTAAGAACCAAACAGATTAAAAACCCGGAGCCAACAGAGCCGCATTTGGACAAACACACGTTTTTAAGGGCACTACTTTAAAGCTTGTTTTTTCCTAGTCATTATGTATCCAATCATAGTGAAGAATATGCACCAAAATCTCTACAATGGTGGAATGTGGCAAACTGTGACCCTCTTGAATGCAATATAGTACTTAGTAAAAAATAATAAAATAATAGATTTGAACAACAAAGCAAACAGTTCCTGAAAAAGACCATTTCATTATTACTGGGACCTGCCTGTTTGTAGGAGGAAGACGAGGAGGAGGAGGAGGAGGTATGGTGGGCAGTCCTCCTTCAAGTGTTTTATGGCAGCACTCATGGCTCCCGTGCAGAAAGACTCTGTAGGACACACGACCCACTGAAGTATCCCAAGCTGCTGAAAAAGTGTACTCCATACCAGCGCCATGCTTTCAGATATATTACAGGCTTTGTTTGTGCCAAAATAAATACAGAGTACTGTTATTACAAGGTGTCACTTTGAACCCTGCCGTGCTTTGTGTACAAATTCCCTCAAACCTCTTTGTTCTCGATCACCAAACCAGGAGGCCCAACCCCAACTCCTGCCCCTGTGCTCACCCCCACCCTCCATCCAATCAACACTTCTCAGATCCTTCTAACAGATGGCTCCGGAGGTCACCAGGGGAGTAGTGGGGTAGGGGTGGGGGTGGGCAAAGGTTACGCCAGGGAGCAGGGGTGTTTTTGAGATGACCTGTCTGCCTGTCAGTGTGCAGGTGGATGAGTAGCATGTGGCCTCCAATCCCTCCTCCCCCCACCCCATATTTTCCCAAAGTCAGGGCTTTGATTGCAGGTCAAAAAGTCAGGACGGAGGGCTTCAGTGGTCATCCCAGACTGAGGTACAAAAATTTACACATTCGGCTTACTCAGCACCCCCTTGCATCTGCTTTGGAAAAGTGCAGGGTTAAGCTGGGGGGTGCAAAACAAACACAAGGCACAAGGAAGGACTTGAACCTGGACAGCGTGGGTCCCTGATTAATCTGTGCTCTTTAACCCCAAAAGACCCCTGGCCCGTTTTGGTCTACTGAGGATGTTTTAACATGCCTCATGTTCATGCTTAACCACAAAGCACTCGAGTATGTAACTGTGACCAGCGCCGATTCGCTTCAAATTAAGGTTCAATAGATGTCCTCTCACGATGCTGTTTATAAGTTAAGACAGTGTAAAAGTGAAATATTTGTCAAAACTAAGAAACAATTAATTTTGAAGACATCGTTACTAGAAGGAGTGTTGGTGGCTCAGTCACACTGGAGCAAAAATAGGACAAGCAACCTCATTTCAACTAGGGCGAAAAAAACAGCAAAGAAAAAAAAAATTTTTTTCCCAGTGATTGCATATTAAATCTATTTGCATTGACTAATTGTGAGTAATTGCATTAACCAACTGGTTACCTAGAGGTTGGCTGCTGAACACCCTCAACCTCTGGGTGAACTTTCGATCGCAAGGCGATTGGCACAAGTCGCCCAGTGTGAGGTAACTTGTCTCCAAACAACTGTGGACCGACTTGCAATGACTCTCAGACGGGCAAAGGTTTGCAAATAACTGCCATCTGAATTAGAAACACAGACTCAAACACAGCAGTGCATCACTTTCCAATAAGGGACTGGACTCAGCCGGCTGCCAACTGGTTAAATTCACAGAGGATAAAAGCAATGTTGCCGAGCACCTATATCATTTTGCAGTTAAATTGCTGTCCTGCAGCAACTACGTCACTATTTGTGTAGAAATTTCTGAATTCCTGTTTCAGATCCATGAATTTCTGGCTGGACTCTGAATGCAAGTAGCTAATGTGAATTTCTGTGAATGTAGACGGCAACAGATTTGTAATTTTCACCAATTTATCTCAGTTAATCCCTGAATTATCACAAAAAGATTGCGTGTAATTGGCAACTTGACCCCATTCAGTGCAACACTGACAGGCAGACTGGTGGCAGTGGCAAAGTGCTCGCCATGCAGCCGGAGGGTTGCCGGTTCGAGCCCCTGTCCCTGCGCTGCGTTGTGTCCTTGGGCAAGACACTTAAACCATTACCTAACGGTAGCGCCGGTCTCTGGCTGCATGACTGCAGATGCTTGTCTTTGGAAGAGTGATCTGGAACAATCAGTTCATTGTGTGCACAATGATAGTGAGTTGAATCTAACATCTAACTCCATCTTACTGCTGTTTTATCACAATCTTAATGCATCTAAGTTGCTTTGAAGATAGCAACTGAGTGGTTGCAGAACTGGTCTCCATCTTTGAAGAAACAATTTCAAAAGGCAACAAGATTGCAAGTTTATTGCACGTAATTTCAATAATTTTGTTTGTGCCACAGTCTCCGATCACAGTTTTCCTGAGTATAAAGTTAGATGACTTTCCTGTTCCTCTCAGAATGAATTTTATGCCATTGGTGAGAATTCAGAGGGAACAACCTGAACTTTGGCAATTATGTTGATGATTCAGAAGTTTCTTTTTAGTGACACTGACAATCTTTGCTCACCCCGGGGTCCCAAACATGAAGATACATAAAGTACAGAAGTGAAGCCAATCAGTGGCCTATAAATACATGATATCTTGCATGTTTTCCAGGTGTAAATGTGTTTTTAAATAATTTTTGTAATGATAATTTTTTTTTTAAGTTGAATATCATGAAGTAATTTCATGATTTAATAGTGCTTTACTGCAGGATTTGCTCAAACGAAGTAGTCTGCACTGTCACAGTAATCATTTTGCAGATTAGGAAAGCATTTTAGAGCCATTACACATTATAAATATTGTACATTCACACATTAGACAATATTTAATATAAGTGCAAATTATTTTATTACATTATTAGAGAGAGAGAATGGGGGAAGGGGGGTGAAAAAGTGAGGGAGCTCGAGACGACGATATCATTTTCTGAGCTGGGAAGCAAACTCCGAGCCTCTCGTCTTGCCTACAAAGCGTCTAGACTCTGATCACCGCCCGGTCTAGAAACTGAGTTTGAACCCTCGCAGCCTTGGCAGTCCTCCCTCCCATCTGCCTATCATTTCAACACACCAGACCCCTTTCCCAACATCCAGATCCACACATGCTTATCATACTCTCAGGTTTTCATTGCTACACTGCCAGGCCCTGTGCTGATACTCACACCGGAACATTCTTGCCTTGACATATAATGTGAGGCGAGAAGCCGTCACTACAAAGTGTCTTAATGAAGCAACTTCAGGTTTGACTCTGATTTTTCAGTGTTACAAAAGGTGTCTCGCTTCTGACCAGGATTCATCACTTACACTGCAGGCCTAACCTGCTCCAGAACAGGTCATGTTTGGGTCTGTTCCATTTCTGAAAGATCAACCATCAACCTGAAGTTTCTTTTTAAAAAAAAAAAAAGCATCTGAAGTCTTTGTTTTTCTGTGATGAGCATCAATCAGACATCTGCAGCAAGTTTCCCAGACATGCATCACAAGCCTTGTCCCAGACCAAGAGAAAAATTCAATGAAGCGCTCCACAGAAAAAGTTTATAGTCTTGGATTAGGCTTAATCCATGTCTGGGAAGATCTGCCCAAAGATTCTTAGTAACTACTTCTTTCCTGTTGGCTCCAAGCAATTTTAAAACAAATTTATTTCACTAGCATCCCTCAAATATTGATACAATAAAAAAAAGGGTGCCTAAACCTTGTACTTGCTAACCTTACATAAAAAAAAAAAAAAACACATAAAGGCTAAGTAGATCAAATTCTGTTTTTAATATTCTGTTTATGTCCTTTACACGCTCTCAGGCCTGCAGCAGAATGAGTAAGGCTAAAACTGTTCTGCACATATTTAAAACGCCAGATTAATTTAACAGAATAGGAAACTGTAATTATATGCTAGCTCTTCCTGTGTCTTAATGATAGAGCTGTGATACTGAAAACTATTAACTTATGTCATCTGTGATTGATGATGTTACAGTGAGCGGAGCCGAATAAGCGGGGATATCCTGGGTATGGTGAACTTGCTTCATAGTACAGGGCCCTGAGGTCTGCTTTCTAGTCGCTCAACAGATTCTGTACATGCAAAATCTGCGGGCACAACCTTTCAGTTATGACCAACCACCTTTTGGTTTCCTAAAATGGGGTAACCATCAGCTATCATGTGAAAATAATTAAGCTTTGTATTAATTATAAAAATCTGGATTAATAAAGAATAACCAGCAGATGGAAACTGAAATCTTGACCCAACATCCACTGCCTATACTGAAAGCTCCATAAAATATACCAGTGTCCCTAGAAGCCAGTTCATTAGACCAACCTATTGTTTCCCAGTTAGGCCTCAGTCACACAAACCTATAGACCGAAACCTGGCAACCACTGTTGCTGGGAAAAGTGTTTTGGTCATTAGCATATTGCCGCGGTTGCCCTCAGTTTACGCAGAAGATGTTGACTTGTCTGCATAATAGTTAAACTTGAAAAACTGCTACGCAAACTAAAAATGAACATTCATTTAAAACGTGCTTTAAAAAGAGAAATGTTGGAGGCGGTTTCAGTTTATGGTTTTGTTGCATTTTTCACAGTTTCACTACAGCTCAGTGAGTTGTTGGCGACTGTTTGCAGACCAGTTGGGGCAGGGTTCTAGCCGGCGGTTGATCTCCCGGTGCTATGCCATGCTGAGGTCGCCTTGCGCCGGGCTGAGAATTTCACCGGTTTGCCATCTATTGTAACTTTCACTGCAATTATCACACGCCCCCACCCCCTCGCAGACACCAGACTGATTTTTTTTTCCCTCTGGCTAGATCACTGCACTATAGTATTATTACACTGCAATTTGCAGCCTGCCACCGGGCATGGCCAGTTTACATTTTGGTCATTCGTTTTTCATTTTAAAGACAGATATTGAAAAACAATAAACAGATTGTTATTTTATTTTCATTTCATACTCCAAATCCATATAATGTCTAAGAATTTGTATTGCCCGCCCCCCCTGAAACCAAACCATAAATTTGCAAAGAATAAGAAGCAGAAAAACAGTTTGTCTTATTTTTCCTCAAACCGGAGATATCGGAAAATTCTCCCGATGCTTCTCGGGGAGAACCTCCTTTCTTCTCCATAGTAATGCAAAGTAGCCACAGGGATTGCTGTAGAAGATTCTTTCAGAATGTGGTTCAAAAACCATCCTAACTAACAGCTTTGAAAACCATTTGCGTGCCTTGACGATGGTGTTAAACTTCCGGTTTGAGAAAAATAGAAAGACGGTCCATTTTTCTGTTTCCTATTCTTTGCAAATTTATATTTCGATTTCAAAGAGGAAAAAAGAAATCAAATTGTTTGACATTATGGATTATGGATTATTATGGATTTGGAGTATGAAATGAAAAAAAAACATCGGTGGTTAGCACTGCTGCCTCACAGTTAGAATACCGTCTGGAAGGCCTGGGTTCGATTCCACCCGGCCTCTCTCTCTGCCACTCTCTCTCTGTGTGGAGTTTGCATGCTTTCCCTGTGTCTGCGTGAGTTTTCCCAGGGTATTCCGGTTTCCTCCCATCGACCAAAAACATGCACTTACTGGGGTTAAATCTAAATTGCCCATAGGTGTGAATGAGAGCATGAATGTGAGTGGTTGTCTGTCTCTCTGTGCGACAGGCTGGCGACTTGTCCAGGCTGTACCCTGCCTCTCGCCCTATGTCAGCTGGGATAGGCTCCAGCCCCCCCGCGACCCTAAACAGGATAGGTGGAAGTGGATGGATGGATGGATAGATCTGTTTTTCATTTTTTAAAAGCCGTTTTGAAAATGAAAGACCAAAAAGTACACGGACATTCAATGACCCGTAGGACCAACCATTATCAGAGGATGCTACATACATAATATTATCCAACTGTTCACCGTCACTGAATTAGCAAGCTGGCATTTAGCATTAGCAAGCTAATTAGCATTTTCAAGCTAATGCTAATGAACCCCCACCCCCAACACACATGCACCAGGCTGAAATTTTTCTCTTGCTAGAACCCTGAATTTTCCATTTGTCCCTAGTGACTGGTGGTTGTCACGGGTCGCTAAGGTTTCTAATTCAGAGACACAAAACAGACTGACTGACTACAACAAATGTTCTTGGCTCTTAATAATGCATACTTAAGACAAACACGCAACTACATATAACATATTCATGTTATATTTAGTTATTTATGTCTTGACCTTCATGCTATAGAGGAAGACTACAGTCGGATTCTATGATTCACCGTCAGCTCCAGGAGGATTGGCTGCTAATATAAACAGCAAGGAATGAAAACAATGAAACCTGACGGTGACTGACATGCCATTAGCCTGTGTGTGTGTCTGTGAGACTATGAGTGCGTTTGCTCACATATGTACGTCACTGATATCTCTGGGAAAGTGCTCTCTCACTCAGGCCGGATCTTCGCTGGCAGATGCGTCTGCCTGGTGGGACTGTCGGGATGTGTGCGTCTGTGCGGGGAAGGGGTAAACAGTTACTGCTATTCAGTTCTTCCTTCTTCCCTCTTTCGCTGTCCACTTCCCATGTTTGTTGCATGCCAGCGCATATGTCTGTCTATGTCTGTCACCAGCTGAGAGTAAAGTCCAGATACTTCTACTAACACCACGTGCACGCGGGCGCCTGTGACGTGAGATACGAGCACAGTTTGGTTATATCAGTTTGGATCACACTGGAGTGCAAGGTCAGCAAAAACACAGACAGTCTCAAAACGTTAAACTAAACTAAACAGAGGCCAACAAGCAATAAATTGTTTAATTCACATCAACACTCGAGGCAGTGTAAACCCCTCTGGATCCAAAAGTGTACAGTAACACTTTAGACTCCAAAAGACATGCTGCTTAAAATGAAAAAAGTAACAATGATACTGATGATAAAGATCCTGTAAAATATTTAGTGTGTTACATAACATAAATCACTCCATCACAGTCAGTCCAATAGCTGATTTGCAACAATTCCCATCATAAGTAATTTGAGGCAGAAGGGCCGCCGCTCGCGGGGGAAGCTGGCGTCATTGTCACGTTTGCACTTACACTGTGAGAGGGGAGACCCTGACATGACCCCAGACCACTTGCTGGCTCAGTTTCTGGCTCCCACCGCAATGAAACAACAACTGACCCCATTAGGGTTTCATTATGTTAACAAGCTCTACGTCTTTGTCTCCTCTCTCATTTTCTAAGCAGCTACCCTTCCATCCAAGTATTACACAAAACACTAAGTTTAAAGTTGTCACTGTAACCAAGAGCAGTCTGATGTCTTCTCACCAAAAACAAACACACAAAATAAACAATGAATGAACAGTGTCCTCTGCTCCGGCCTTTTCTTTTGGTATAGATTTATATGTTTTAGAAACATACACTTCTACATTTTCATCAGGACAGATAGAGCTCCGTCTCAGAAGAGAAAGTGAAACATTTAGCAGGAAATGTGATCAAATGTCTGGGGAAAAAAATAATAATACAACAGCATTCATTTCCTTTTCGATTTATTAGCCTGTGCTGCAGCTGATGCGCTCTTTTATTAGGAGTTTTAACTGCACGGCACTGATGCAGACTGCAACAAGTGTGATTGTTCCACTTTGTATCAATACACTGTATAAAACACCTAAGGGCACATTGATTTTTCTCTGAAACAAAATGCAATATGTGACCTCATAAAGCTAATGCTAACACTCCTGCCAGTACTATGCCAATGCAGCCATCTGCCATGTCCTTGTTCTAGTAGCTCAGTAAGAAGGACATTCATTAGATACGAGTCCGATAGATCAGCTCAGCCAGCTCAAGCCCATCAGAATCATTTACACAAAGAAGCTAAACACAGCCCATAAACCAATGGTCAACTAGAGCTTTGCTCTGTAAAGCAATGCAGACACCTAAAAAATATCAGATGATGTTTTAAAGTATATACACCACTTATTTAGCTGGATTTTATTGGTACTTAAAGCTCTGTCCAATAATCTGGAGCACTTTTATTGAGATTTGGTTGAGTTGCTGAGAAAAAGTGAAAGTTAACAGAATTTTTTTTTTGAAGAGCTTAAACTGAAAATTCCACTCAAGAAAAGTCTGAAATGTCAGATCAAGTTATAAGAAAACTGGAGCCAATGCAGCTCTCCCTCTTATTGACTTTTAAGGCCTTCTGCTGCACTGAGGCTGTGCTGCTGCAGAGCAAACAGCCCTGGTGACTTCAGCTGCAGCCATCACCACAGTTTAATAAACAGAAACAACAGAGCAAGGAAGGAATTGGAGGAAAATGTATCCACAACATTTCAGTCTCATTTCTTCAAGTGCAGTCAGACACTCTGATGAGTTGATTCTGTTGCAGAGGATAAGTTCATTAGTATCAGCCTCAGAAATACACAAGGCAGTTAGTGGTACCTTAGAGGCCACATGAATCCTTCAGAGCTGAAAGCTCAGGCTTTGACGCAGCGCCTCATACGTCTTTGCGACCAGTGTCAGACTAGCGACCGCCAGCAAATACTCACCAACATACCTTTCTCTATTGACTGGTGGTTAGCATTGGGGCAGCTGACGGGTCTCTAGGCCTGTGTGAACAGGCTTTAGCAACGTAAATGCCAGCAACCGCCAGGGAATATAATTTTTTCCCCTTGGAACTGCTGGTTGCTGACCAGACTCCAGGTCAGTTTGACTGGTGCTTATGACGTCACAGAGAAGGGATGTCCATAATGTGGCTGTCGTCGTCATCAATCCCCCATTTTTATCATTTGTATCCTGGGGTCTTACTGTCTGGACATTATCTTGGTCAGCAGTAGTATTGTATGATTTTGGCAACATATTTCCTCAGATCAGTTCTGACATCAAAAAGTGTGTTTAACCAGATCACCACTATCAATACTGCAAGTATCTGTCCATCCATTTTCTTCTTATTCAATTAAGGGCCATGGGGGAGGGGAGGGGGGGCTGAAGCCTAACCTAGCCATCATACCTAGCCACAAGGCGGGGTACACAGAGAGGCAGACAACCATTCACGCTCACATTCATATCTATGGACAATTTAGAATGAACAGTTACCCTAACCACATGCATGTCTTTGGATTTCGGAAGGAAGCTGGAGGGAAGTCACGCTGACACGGGGAAAACATGCAAACCTCACAGAGAAAGGCCCCATACTGGATTCAAATACACGACCTTCTTGCTGTGAGGCAACAGCGCTAACCACTGTGCCACCACTCTACAAGTATGTCAAGTTGCTGTTTGTAACAGACTTCCTTGCAGGGGTCTTTGTTATCTCATGCAGTCAAGCATTACTTATTTTAAAGCTCCAGTCTAGCGCCTTCAGTTTTGACTCGTGCCCTCGTGTCAGGACTACTCTTACATGCATAGCTTCTGTTCACCATTTTGCAATCCATGCCATATTACCTGTTTTTATTTTATTTGGAGACAGCTGCCAGGTCTGCACACTGTACAGTGAGCAGGGATGTAAACATCTTGTTTGTAAGCAGATGCAAAGGTCTGTAAGTGCAGCACCAGGTCACGTACAGCTGGACTGCAGAAAGTTGCTGGAATTCACAACGCATCCCTGATCTTTATGTTAGGAAAACTCACCCTGTGATTCTTTACTTCCTTGTGAACATTAAAAGCTGTTGTCTTGGTTTTTAGATTTTGACATTTGTAATCAAAACAGTTATATGGTTTCATTGTAAATTTGAGTTCATTCAGACACCGTTTGAACTGAGGGGCTGCACTGAGGCCTAGTATAAGATAAATAGGGATCATTTTAAGCTGTGAATCAAGCCAAGATAGTCTGGAAGAGTCCGTATAACTATGTAGCTGGAAAAGAAAATAACACACCCACTTTAAACTAAGAGAGACAGAATAAGCTGTGCGTCGTCTCTTAAAAGGCCGTTGATTCTTGGTCCACTGGTGGAGTGGGTCTGCACCAAACGCACAGGATGATGCGAGTGATGTGAAACACAGTCCTGATATTTACTTTATATTATTGTGCTGATTAACAGTTGGTGGCGGTAACATGCCAAGAAATGTAGAAAAAGCGAATAAGTACAGTAGATAGATACAAATAAGCTGAATATAACTTAAAAAAATTGTTTTTGCAAAATGACTTTTTAATTGGTGGGGGATCATTTAACGTGGTATAAAATGTGTAATAAGACCGCACACACAGTGTTTAATAGTGGGGAAACAATAAGCTATAGTGATAAAAACCTCCTTTAAAGTCCAGTTTAAGCAAGTAATGCTTTACCTGCATGAAATCACTGGGATGGAAATTCTGGCTACAACTGCACTGAGGCAGGTGGCTGCGAGTGGTTGAAGTCCAGTCTGAGTTTCACAGGATAAAGCGAGTAAACATCCTAATCAAGCTGCTGTTGTTCACATGAGGTTACGACAGCGAGCCCCATCTGTTGCCTGACCTTGACCCCTGTGTTGAATCACCCTCAGCTGTGAGTGAGTGTGTTGATATACGCACACATGCGAGGCTGGTGCTGCTACCCTACCCTGAAGGGTCTGCGGGTCATGGGGTTGGCAAATGCTGCTGCAGAGAGATGGGAGGAGGAGGAGGAGAGATGACCTTTGATTCTTTCTCCATTTCTGTGGACTCGGTGTCACAGCCGCAGCTGCACCATCCAAGCAGGTGTGGCGACTCGTTTTCAGCTCAGAGCTGCAATTCCGAAGGCTGCGGAGGCGCCGAGAGTCGGAGCACGTGGAATATGAGGCACTGTGTGCTCCAAAACACTGCAGGATGATGAGGCTGCTGCAAATTCAAACAAACAACTGCAACTGAATCCCCCTCTTCAGTGGGATATCCTTATTAAATACGCTTTAATGCATTTAATCACTAATCAGGTAATTACGGATTATTACATAAACATTTAAAAAGTAAATTTTCTAGCTCAAATAAACTGGTGTATACACAGGATAAAGTTTCACGTAATGGACAAGATATGCTATCCCCTCTACGGAGTTAAATCTGACATTTATACTCCATGGCATCTGAACACAACATGTGGCTCCAATAGCGGACAGCTCCAATTTGTAAAACTAAGTATGCCTACTGAGACACATGCTCATACCACATAAAGACCAACAAGAAAAAGATAGGAAAAATAGATTTTAACTTCTGCAGGCATTTAAAACCGTAAACAGATTGGATTTCAGTCTGTGCGAATGACCCAATAACTGGAACCGTGTCCAGGAAATACAGCGGCATCAGCCGCACAACACCCATAATTAAAAGAATTGCTCATATTGATGCATGCACTGAAGCATCCACTCTGAGTGCTATACTGGCAGCTGGTGGGGGCAGTCCACCCTGATGGCGGTCTTGCGGGGGCTAGAAGAAAATCTCTCCAAAAACTGAACTCTGTGTGTGTGTGTGTGTGTGTGTGTGTGTGTTTTTAAGCTTTCAAGTTTTACAGGATGAGCCAGTATGCATACTTTGCACAAGTGCTCCACTCATGCAACGGTGTAAACCCGCTTTTGCCATGCAGTGTGTGTTGATGTGTGGCAAATGGGCACGCTGTGCGCCAAAGCCTTGCCAGGAAGCTGTGCCGTGACCAGAGTCTCGGTCGGGCCCTGGGCTACAGTCTCACAGCACAGCAGCCTGGCAGGCAGCGCTGGCTCTTGGCTGACCTCTGCCTCCACCAGGCCGCCCTCACTCACTCACCTCATTAGCTTGACAGGAGCAACCAAACAAATTGAGGGCATCATGGAGCTCACAGCACTTCCATGGGAACATCCCCCCCCCCCACCTCTTTAGTCAGTGTGGTGTATGAGCTCTACACAAACACACGCCCACATCTAAACACTGACATCTACTTAAGAGGGTGTTAGAGTTTGTGTTTGAACAGACTCAAGCATGCACACTTGACCCTGCAGGGACACGATCGCATTCATCTGTGTTCACGCTCGTACGCTGACACCAGGTACAGTACGAGGGCACGCTACATTTGAACCCCACCTTCAAAGTTTCCCCAACTTTTCATGCAAAGACTCTTAGTTATGTAAAGCCCAAACTATTGCAACTAAACACACGACTACCAACCCGGACAGATTTATAAACAAGTAAATCTGTCTTTAAAGGAATGAAGATGCTGTGCAGAGGATGAGTTATACTTTCTCATGGCTTACACTCACATGTTTGTCTCACTAGCAACATCCAAATAAATAAATAAATGTCCAGAAGGCAAAACTGAAGACGTACTCTGCTGTACATAACATGCTAAACCACATTTTACCACTGATAGATGGAGAGAACAACATTCATCATTTCATTTACAATGTAACATTGTGCTGGGAACCCTTGGGTCCTGGCATTCACGTGGATGTTACTATGTCAAGTAGCACCCGCTTAAACATGGTCAAAGATAAAGTACAATACGCATGAGAACAGCAGCAGCTTCTCCTATTTGTACACAGCGTGTGGAAATCCCACAAAAACTAAAAAGGAATGACTCAAGGAACACAGAAATAGCTCAAGGGATCAGTGAAAGCACATGGGAGCATGTGTACTTATCCCCATATGAACCATGTGAAAGGGCACCAACCAATACAAAGAAATTTAAAATGTCGATTCTGGATGATACTGAACAATGTGGTGATTTATCATATACAACCATAGACAGTATAAAACATGGAAACAACCAGTGTGATGCCACCCAGTGGGTTTGACTTTGCATTTGACATTAACGTTTTGGCCGCCGATATTTTCTTAATTTTTTGTTTTCTTGGTTAGCAAGCTGCATTGATAAATGTATGGGTGCCACACAGAGACATCATCTATATCTGGTAATGATAAGTTCAACTAGTTCAACACTTGATTTCCAAAATCACAAACTTCTGGGACGGTCTGCAATATTAGTCAGATAACCCCATTAATATGCTCCAAAAAGGCACCAGCAGCCCACACAGTGAAGAGGTCCAGTCCAGTCACTTGAAGTATTGGATGAGGCCAAGCAGACGGTGATTAGGACACCTGCCAATCATTGTGGCCACACCCCTAAATCAATTATCCAGGTGAATAAGTTATTTAAAAAAGGAAATCATGCCCCCTTTTATAGCCAAAGAGGCCAAAGGAGGCCTTTAGATTCAGGCATTGAATCCGGTTCTAATGCTGTCAAGTTGGATATTTTAACATGGGAGTCTATGGGGACCCACTTTTGAAACCAGCCTCAAGTGGCACCTAGTGGAACTGCGGTTTTTGTCTCTTGAATTGGCGTACATTTTTCAACTCCAGAGGTCGCTTCTCACACGTAACATCTCTTATCGTAAATATAGTAAATCAAGTGCATTTAAACTGATAAGTACAGTTATGTGAAGCAAGCCTGCAGCCTTGGAGTCACGTTTGGTGAAACCAAATCAGGCAGTTGGGCCTCTTGGGTAATTTAAGATAGTTTTAGGTAATTGGGTAAAACTTGGAGCATCATTCTCGATCACAAAAGACTGCGTATGAAAGACAAGGAAAGCCACTGTGATGTCACCCATTGCTTTTGGACTGTACATTTTGAAGATGTAAGCATTAGCATTTTGGCCATGGTTGGATGAGTGTGTGATGTGCTGAATTATTAGGCAATAATAGCATCCATGGTTAGCAGCTGTATTCATAAACTCTGTGACAGAGACACAAATACCTCTAATTAGTACTAAGTAACAGACTAATAAGATACTAGAACTTCACTTACTCAAACTGAAGCACAAACCTCACAAAGGCCAAGCTAGCCTAGATACTTCTAAAAAAATTCTCTAAAAAGGTCCCAACACCACCACCACCCCCCATGCACACACACAAGATAGATTCCCATCTTCTATCCAGATGAAAGAGTGGTAAAATATACAGTTATTAATGAGGAGGAAACTCCATAAAGGCTGTTAAAGTTAAAGTAAATTTTCAACCCTGGAAGTTTTTATTGATCCCAGGATGAACGTCGAGTTAAATAACATTATCGATAAAACTACTGGGGGTCCCATCTTGTGCACATTGGTGGTGATATTCGTCCACTCCAGTATATGTTAAGATGTAAAATGTGTTGTACCCAAATGCTATACACAGCATTCTCAGTGGTTGCGCTTTTGGCTACATAGAGGATGTAGATTCTCATAACATGTGTTTCATAGTGATAAAACCCCCCAAAACAAAGAAAAAAAATGAGATACACATGTGAACATGTCATGGAAAAATATTTTTGTCATCTCACTTAATTAAAAAAAAAAAAAAAAGAATCAACACGTTCATCCCAACTCTTGGATACACAACAACCAATAACTGTACTCTAAGATATTCCATTGCCTTTATACTGAGTCACATACAGGTTGTCTGTGACTTAACTGCAGTTTTATATCTGCTTAATATCAACCAATGATTTTAAGACAGCATCCTGGCTGCATCTTTTAAATTTATCTGAGAGGGTTCCAAAGATGGTTAGATTATTTTTCCACATAAAAAGTTGCCAGTTAAAAAAAAAAAAAAACCAAAAAAATTTTTAAAAAAAAACCCCCCC
>VUQJ01017810.1:26671-37010 GCA_015108635.1 Andinoacara biseriatus | reverse complement strand
TGCAAACATAATAGATTTTCTCAGTGAAAGGACCAGAGTCTGTCTCTGATAATGGGTAAGAGTGGGCCGCTGACGGGTTAGCCGCTTGCTTTTTCCTTACTTTTTTTGTTTGCTGGATCCTTACATGGAATTTCTCTCCTGTGGCTAGCAGAGCAGAATGCTGAAGAGACAAGGAATAGCTTTAATGAACGCTGGCTTGAATAAGAAGAGGACAACACTTTTCGCTCTAAGAAAATAACTCCTAAGACGGGGAGTTTGACCGGCGCTTTTAAAGGAAGTTTCCACCCCGGCGGGGACCGGTGTTGGCAGCCGGATTCGGCTCGGGTAGCAGAAAGGCAGACACCCTGAGGAGACTGCTCGCTGTCTGGCTCCAGTCGTGGCCTGGCTCAGGGCACTCCCAGCTTACCCGCTAGCATCTGAGCACAGGCGACGAGAATAAAGCAAGACAATAGGGGGACTTGTTTTGTATATATCCGTGCCCCTGGATATAAGTAATTTTAAGGAAAAGGAATTCCACATCCTCCAGACGGCTTCTTCCAAAACAATGGCGTCTTACGTGGATAACAGCTTTCGGCAGGCTGTGATGAAAAATCCGGCTGAAAGGACGCAACAGGTCAGAAGAAACGATTCATTGCATGCATGCTGCTAATGGGATTCTTATCAAAATCAGTCTTTTTCGCTGCTTTTTTTGTCACTTTGTTGCTACATTTTAACATTCTAAAATGAAACAGTTAAAGAGTGTTTCTGAGTGCAACTGTTGCCATTCAGCTCGCCTCAGAGCGGCTACATACCGCTAAGCCTTCTATCAGCAGAGATAATCAAGGCTACTTAATGTAACAGGAGCTGCAGCCATTGGTGGGACTCTAACCCGCCTGCAGCACGTAGCATCGCTCTGCGTGTTGTGGTTTTGCGTCTGTGGTTTGAAATCTAAATAACAAGGCTAAACGGGGTAGCCGAAAGCATTTAAAATGGAATAACAAAAGGGAGACAAAGAACAGGGGAGGGGAGCCCACAGGAAATCAATTTGATCACAAATAAATACACTGTAGAAAATCGGCGCATTGGGCACGATTTCCAGTCTCCTGAGCAGCACTCTGCCCTGATGCAGATGGTACACATGAAAAGTGACGAGTTTAAATGTTGTTAAAGGGAAGAAAGAAGCATTTAAACTGTTCACATAAGTAAAAGGCCTGATCCTGCCTAAATACCCTAATATTGCAAACGTTTAGCATCAAAGTGTAAATTAAAATTACTCTTTATGGAGAATCACAAATTTTTTTGATTTAAAATAAAATGAGTGTAATTCACACAAATGGTGTGATTGATCGCAATGACTTGTACGCTGCCAAGTCATTTTTTTAATAAGAAAAAGCATGATATGTTAGTTCCCCCCCATATTTTCAAAAGAATCCATCCATCCATTCTCTGTGACCAGTGCCACTCCTTCAGCCACTCTGCAGGCACACCCCTCTATAACCATCAAGGACAAAGGGTTAATCCAAAGCCTATACTAGCCTATAAATTTAGACATTACCCCCAATTTATGGTAGACTATGACAGATGTATTGTCATATCCTTTCTGTTGTAGAGATGGACAGGCATTTTTGTACAGACATTTTTTCTGCTGGAGTTGCATTGTGGGGAAAAATTGCCCCAAACTGTTCTCTGCTGCTTCTTTGCCCTTCCTCAGTATGTTCCTCAGATAAGTTTGGAGTGACATTCGGATCCTGCCTGAACATGCAAATCCTGCGGGTTGGGGTTGTAACCCCTTTGAGCCACACGTGTTCGTAAACCCCCAGGCTTGCGTGGCTTCAGATATTCGCAGTCCTGCATTGCATTTTGTGCAAAGACCAAATATAAATCCAGTTTGGCTGTAAAAATGAAATCATTTCATTTGAGCTGTCTCCACTGCTGCGCTGCCAAAAGCTTTACATATAATGGCCAATCAATAGGCCACCACTTAAACCAGAGGGCTACAGTTAGTGGCACATCCTCTGCCCATGTCTGTCTGACATTGAGGAAACAATTATGGTGTCACTGGTGTCACATTAACTGCCCTAGGCTCACAGTCTTTACAGCTTTATGCAAGCTGTAATTTGTATGGGTGACAGATGCCAACATGGGGATGGAAACTGGATAAAGAATTTGGCTTCTCTCACTAGCAGCAGTGCTCATCTAAGATGGGTCCATTAGTATTTTATGATAGATTATTTTCATCATTTATTGAGCAGTTTATATTTGATGCATGGTCTTGTCTTGGACATTTAAAAATTGTGTTAATCATGTTGTGTATCTTGAATATTTTTCCATGGCAGACTAATTTTTCTTTCCTAAAAACTTTATCAGGATTTGTTTTTTCCTATTTCTGGCATTTTCTAACAGCTGTGACTAAAGCATAACCTGCCCCATCCTGCAAACCCACCTGTGAGAATTTACATCAGCGTAGCTTTTATGGTCATCTCAAAGGGCTGTTTATGAGGCAGTCATAACCTGCCAAGAGTATGTGAGAAGATATTAAACACTTGGAAATTTCTTGGATGGAAAAGTGTCAGATTAAAATACTTAAATAAAATATGACCTTCTGGAAGCCTCAGTAAAACTGTAATAAATAAGAAATCATTGGTCCTTGAGCACTTTGGAGCCATGGTATCAATACATGCAGCGTCAGTATGCAAACATTTCATCCCAGAGGGCTTTACAGTCTCTGCACATCTGAGTGAGTGAGTGAGTGACAGGTTCGAAGGAGGAAAATGCTTCCCAGATCCCAGAGGTCATTGGAATGAAGAAAAATGAACAGTGAGGTTGACTGGGGCAATTTGAACAGTGACTATGATTGAGAATGATGGTGTCATTTGGGAAAGCGAGACATCCCAACAGGACGTGAATGCGTCCGTGTTGTTTTGCAGTTACAGAGAAGACCAAAGGAATGAAAGCTACTAGAAAGCCTCTGCTCATTCTGCAGAAAACCAAGTCTTTTTATATACTGTGGAAATCGTGTGAATGCTTGACTGTATTGTCATTGTTTTTTCAGTACCAGCACCTTCCTCAGTGTTCTTTTCAAATGTCCAGTGACTGTGGCGGCTCACGAAGTTTATCCTAATGGTGTTGGCAGGACCTCTCTGTCAGGATTAGCTAACGGTTAGAGGGATCTGTCTTTATCGCTCAGGACTCGCCACACAGTGGGATTTGACCCATGGTACATGGCAGGTTAAATAGCTGACCACTTGACAGGTAGTGTTCTGGCTGCCTTTGTTGCTCTCCCTTTGTGTGAATTATTTTGCTCTGTAACTGGAAGGAAGAGCCCTGAATTTTTGACAGTGAAGGCCAAAGAAGGCAGGCAGATAATCAAGAAGGAAGCAGATGGAGGACGAGGCTGCAGAAGCAGCACTGCTGCACTTTTTTTTTTAACCCCTCCCTGTGGGGCGGGGCAGCAGTGATGTAAATTAAAATGACATGGCTATCTGATCTCTGATATCTTTTTCATGTCCAAGAGAGAATTGGTTCCCTTCAGTTAAAGCACTATTTTTTTAAACACGCGTCGTGGTTCTCAGTGGCACCGTGTCACGTTATTTCAGCTAATTCGATTTATGCAATGAGTTTACCGATATCAGTCCACACACTTCACAAATTAATGTCAAAGTGGAGTCAGTGTCTCTGTTGGGCCGCTTGAAAGGGTTATAAATGCAGTGAACTTAGCTAGGCTGAAGACTCAAGACTGGCTGCACAGATTGAAAAGGGATTATTGAGCGAAATTGCCTCATTTACTGTTGCGGCAACAAAAATCTGCACGTATTCTTTCTGCAGCGCACAGTTTAATACGTCTGCTGCCGTGGCTCTGGTTTATTTTCAGCAAGTAGCTGGACGCAGGACAGACATCTGTCCTCTTGTTTAGCCAGGTGGCAAAGCTAAAGGCCACGAACAACAGTCCTTTGCTGCGGTGACCCTGTTTCACAGTCACATAGCTGGACGGACAAGTTGCCTACTTTACATTGTTTCCACATATTTTGAACCAGCACGAGAGATCAGAGAAGACCTGCAGTGACCTCAGGAGAGACACCAGGGGAAAGACAAATGAGTTTGTGGGAATGTAGTGGCTTGTTTTTTTTTTAACCTTGCAAATTGGAGTGAGTAAAATACAGGATCAATCGATCAAGTCCAAACATCTTAAATGTTTCTGGTTGTGGAATGATCCTGATAGAAAAGTGCCAAACAGGAAAGAAAGTCGATGGCAGACAGAGATGTGTGCTTTTAAAGAGCAGCAGGGAGAGAATATAGTACAAAAGTAATCTGCAATACAACTCTGTGCAGTTTCATATTAATGTTTTTTTTTTCATATTAATGTTTTTTAGGCTTGCAAAGCTGGTCCAATCACTAATTTTACCTAATTCCCCGCATGGTGTGTGTTGTGATTTTAAATGTGTAAATTTACAATTATGATTGCTTTGCAAGTACAAATAGTTTAGAAGTTTTTTTTTTGTGTGTTTGTTTTTCATGCAGCCAAGCTTTTACAACTCTAATCAGTTGAAGTATGGCTGATAATCAAAGCATTTGCCAGGCTGTGAAATGACTGATATGTGCAAACTCGCCCCGCTGTTCAGCATCCTGCTTAATGCAATCAGGAAGAGGAAAAGCATCAGGATGTAAGCAGGAAGAATGTCTGAGAAACCCCAAAGCTTTGTTTTCATTTTTTGGGAGTGTGTTGTTGTTTTGTAACTACCTTTCTATTTTTGTTGGGGTGTCACAATCATGGGAACATCTATTTAAATCCCAGTTGCTGGCTGAAACACTAGGATTGATTTGTGTAGAATGTTTTCCCGCTGCAGGAATCGTAATGGTGCGATCTTCCCAGGCAGCACAAGGTTTCCTGATTTTTCCAAACCTCCAGTTCATCCTGTATATTTAGGCGCTGCTTGCCTTGGCGTTTGCATGCATTCTGCAGCACTAAACCCTGTAGAAGTAAAGTGATGTCACATGTTATTCTTGTGTTGAAAGCGGAGACGGCACACAGACTGAAGTGGTTACACACACCGCAGTCTCAGTGACGTACTTTTCCCAGTTTAAATACAGGGGATGATTTCAGGAAGGAGGGGAGGAAAAAAAAGAGCAAATGCGCCGACGTACGATGGATTCAAAGAAGACCGGCAGTTTGTGACTGGCCCATTTAAATCATGCTTCTACTTGAATTTCTGTTTTTTTTATTTTAATTTTTTTTATTATATTGTGATTGCAGTAAAGCACAGCGCTGTCTGCTGGTAGGTAGACCCATAAAAAGCATTGACTATAGCGTTAAATCACGTAAATCTCATGACTCTACAGGATGCTGCTCGTGAAAAAGTTTGATCTTATAACCCCTTTTACTGCAAGAAGATGACATTTATAGATGTTTTCCAATTCATTGGTCAGATAAATGTCTGATATCGTGATTGACTACAAGCCAGAAAATTTTGGCATTCCTGAGGCTGCTTTCCTTACTGGAAATACACCAGGATGTTTGTGTAGCTGTGCCGTGCCAGTTACTCCCTAAAATCTAATAATGAAAGAAGCAGCCCAGAGTAGTTTGTATCCACCACAAAGGTTGAAGAAAGGTAAACACACAACAGCTTCATGCAGTACTAGTGGAGTATTAAACCAAGCTGTAGCTTTTAAACTTTGGGTAATGGTGGTGTACTTTTACTACAAAGGTATGTGAACATGTAAAATATCCCGACTTTATAGATGGAGTTTGAGTGGAATTGCATAAGAAATGCTTGATATTAATTAAGCATGATTGGATTCCAGCTGCAACAATATGTGAAGTAATTTAAATTTTTCTGTTTTCTCTCAGTTGGTTTTCTGCGTTGACTTCAGCTTTAGCTAAATTTGTTTTTTTTCTGGATAGTTTTTCCAGCTGAGAAGAATTTTGGGAAATGATGTATCCACTTGGTTGTTGTTTGAAAAGAGATCTGCAAAAATGTGAGCTGTGGCTGCAACGCATTTTGGTTCATTGAGGATAAAGATTATGAAATACCAGCATTAAGGAAAAAGGATGAATTTTTTTCTCATTTTCTGGCATAGGTTTTGACATATCCAGTATCATTTTAGGTGCCCTTGTACAGGAGTTTTTATATTGTACAAATTCTCCTGAGATTTCTGTACTCACTAAGCATCTCAGCCCATTTTTTTGTTATTGAGGTAGATTTATCTTCTGGGGGTGCGCTTTAAAAAGTGTTTTATCTCACAGAAGTTCCAGCAGTATTCTTGATTTCCTTGAGCCAAACTGTGTTCCTTCTACAACAATCGAGGGTAAGAGAAAGTTAATGCAACACAATGGATGAAATGTTTATCCAGGCACCCCATGCTGACATCCGAATTGCTTACTTTGCACTTTGAGGTTGCTAATTTCATTTTCTGCTCTTGGATGTTGGTGTATTGAGGGCTCACTCTAGGGTTACACAGCGGTTGCTTTGATCAGCTGATGGGTACCTTTCTTTTTCAACTGCTTCGCAGTACTATAAGAAAAATCTCACTCTTAGTGCTGCGGTTAATTGTGGGGTCTTGTTTGTAATCACGGTATGCAATTTTGTAAAGGTGTTTTGTATTTGTTGCTGACTATCTTGGCCAGGACTCCCTTGAAAAAGACCTTCTCAATCTCAGTGGGGCTTTCATGGTTAAATAAAAGAATAAATTAAAATAAATAAATTGATGCATGCTGGGAGGCTGGCCTGTGTGGTCCAATCCAATCAAATTGCCGAAGGAGATAATACTGGTTTTGATAGATGGGTGTCAGAATACACAGTGTGTATCATAGCCACAGACCAGTCAGGGTGTCCATGCTGACCCCTGCCCACCATCAAAAGCGCCAACGATGGGCAGATGAGCATCAGAACTGGACCACAGAGCAATGGTCTGTTGAATCATGCTTTCTTTTACATCCCATGGGTGGCCAGATGCATGTGCTTTGTTTAGCTGGGGAACACCTGGCACCGGTGTGGCACCGGTGTGGCACCAGTGTGGCACCGGTGTGGCACTTTGGGCAACGTTCTGCTTGGAAACCTTGGGTCCTGCCATCCATGTGGATGTTACCACTTACCTAAGCATTGTTGCAGATCATGTACACCCCGAGGCCTCTTTCAGCAGGATAATGTGCTCTGCTACAAAAATAGTTCAGGGATGGCTTGAGGAGCACAAACGAGTTTGAGGTGCTCACTTGGCCTCCAAATGCTTCAGACCTCAGTCCAAACGAGCATCCGTGAGATGTGCTGGACAAATGAGTCCGATCCATGTAGGTCCCACCTCGCATCTGGCCTTAAAGAATCTCTTGTTAACATCTTGGTGCCAGAAACCCCAGCACACCTTCAGGGGTCTAGTGGAGTCCATGAGTCGGGGCTGTTTTGGCAGCAAAAGCGGGACTGATGCAATATCAGGCAGGTGGTCACAGTTTTATGCCTGATCAATGTACATACAGCCTAAAATAAGGCATGAAATAAAGTGGCCTTTACTCTGTCATTTTTGAAGGCTTTCTTACATTTGCAGGCGGCAAAAAAACAAAACAACCCCAAACAGTATTGTTTCTGCTGGACGAGGGTGATGTGGTGTGTGTTTTTGTGCACATGCGTGTGTGTCTGTGTGTTTGTGTGCTAGTGAATGTTTGAGTATGTGTGATCATTGTAAGGCTTTAAAGGAGCATGTGGCGGCTGCAACGAAGAAAAGTGAGTGTAGTGGTATTCTCAGAACTCGTTTGCTTTGTGAAACAAATGGTGGTGAATGGAAGCAGCAACAAAGTTTGCTTTTCTTCACATTAGCGAGTGTTGAACAGGTGGTTTGGTGAAGGACTCCCACCAGTTTTTGCCCGGTAAAGGTTTTAATTATGATCACGGTTATGATTACTTCTGTTTTGGATGCTAAAATAATGTTTTATTTCACTCCACCTAACCTCAATGTCTCGGTAACGGCGCCGCCTCTGTGCTCTTCGGCGCTGTTGCTGTTGTGTTATCAGTCTTTTTGGTGAGAAAACTGGGGGCTGCTTGTGCTTAAGATTGTGGTACTAAATTACAGGCATGCTCCTCAATAAGTCTATTTTTAATCAACACTCGTGCTTACATGATGAGCTCTACACAGTTGTGCATTAAACAAAGCATTGAAACCAAAAATTTGCATACAGGATTTTTTTTAAATAATCGAGTAAGTTGGTTAATTGGAAAATTCAGTGATTATGTAAAGTCCGTCAGACAAGCTTTAGAGTTGGTTTCTGAATCCTCAATCACAAACATTATGAAATAGACTTGTTTTAGCATTTTGTGCTACATGCCATGAGAGTTTTTTTTTTTTAAATAAAACAAACCAATCCAGCTATAGATTCAAGGCTCCAGAAATTCCACTGGCCTTAATAGCAGAAGGCAGTAGACCTCATGCTACTGAGTGACCACAGTCTTAGCGTGAGACCCACTTAGCTGCTCCGAGAATATTCTTGACACGCGATACTTGTGTGACTGCTATTGAATTACACCACTTACTATAGCTCTCATTAACAGCTTCGGTTCTGGGTGAGGGGGCCAAAAAAAAAAGGATGCCTACATTACAGAAAGAATGAGTTGGGCAAATTTATAAGCAAGCCCTCAAATCTTGGCTGACACAGTCAAGAGTTTTGTCTTATTGTAACACAGAGCACTTCTGGATTCCAAGCTTTATGTTATGCAACTAATATTTTATCCGTAAGAGTTGTAATGTCCTTGTTGTAACATCCTTGTTGTAAACAACCGCCAGACTGCTTTGAGTGAATGTACTGTTTCGCTTCAGTCGCACACAGTACAGGCTCTCTGTAGTGTATAATCCTTCCTCGTGGTGAACTGCTCAGACTTGACGTGGATCAGATGGAAGGCTGATTAATTTGTGTGATTAGTGAACTCTAAATCCCACTAAACGGGTTCACTATGCAGCTAATGCTTGTTTACAGTATTTGTAACAATGGCACTTCAGGACAGTTACCAGTAAAAATCAGGGAAATGTTCTTAGTAGGGCTGCTTATAAATACTACAGTGCTGCTTTTGTTTTTGAAGGTTTGGTTTTGGAGATTTATGTACGTGTTAGAAAACACATGCACATGGATTTATTCTTTTTTTTTTTGCACCCTTAGAGTTTAAGAGAAAATAGAGTACAGTTGATTATTTGTATTTTTCTCTGACACTCTTTATTCAGCAAAGCCTGATGATTTAATAATTTTTTTATGTTTAAAGTGAATTTATTTTTAGTCTTGGACTCTGATCGAGTAGGTTTGCTTGATTCACAGTTCTTATTTATTTCATAGTAGACTTTTCCTTTTCTGGCCACCCTTTCTTTCAGCCAGCTGTTTTCTGATTGATTGCCCCTCATAAACAGAAGATTTGAACAGGGTGGGGGCTTGGGTGGATTTTCTGTACTCACAGCCAAAGTGCTGATCAAACATAAACATAGTATATACTATATATGAGACACATGAAATAGAGAAAAACAAAATAGCCCCACTTTAAATATATGACTTTCATGCCTATTTACTGGTTACTTTCATCAAGTATAAAAGCCATTGTCACCTTATGAATGTTCATCCTACTACACCGAATAGCCAGGCTTAATAATATTATGGCTCAGTGTGTGTTTCTGTTTTATTAACACTATGCCTCTAGTGGATGGCTCACCTGCCTAAGCTGATGCTTTAAAATATTTATCAGTGAGGCACAGCCAGTGTGTTTCTCTGCACCAGAAAGCACCGTCATAGCTAACACTGATTTTTATCCTCTCCCCTCATAAGCGTCCCTCTGTTTTTATGAGATGGATATTTTATTTCACAGATTTGACATGACTTACTCAACATATCAGATTTTTAAAAGGAGCATAAAACTCCAGAGAGCAGCACTGCTCATTCCACTGGGACTCTGCTGCGCAGTAATTGTTTAATTTCCCTTCTGTTTGACTGTGGCTTTATCAGGACCTGTCTGCTATATGACATTTAGTCATTAGAAATCTAGATATACATTGTACTGTATGTGGAAGGAGTGGTTGGTAAGCAGTCATATAACCGTTAATGTACACTCACTGTTTGATAAGTAACCAGTATGCATGTTCTGCCCTTTCTTTCAGGCACTTAGCAGTTGCCTTTGAAAATAAAAAATGAATTTATTATAATTATCTGACTATCTTGGCGAAGTATTTAGCGGAAGCAAAAGATCCCTGGTTCAATCCCAAGAGGAGACAAATTCCTTGTGGGTTGCATCAGGAAGGAGTGTAAAAATCTCCCAAATCAAATATATGGAGCATCTCTGTGTGTTGCCCCCTTGTTTCAGCCCCCCCCCCCCCCCCCCCCCCCCCCCCCCTCCTTTTAAAACAC
>VUQJ01017805.1:22818-33226 GCA_015108635.1 Andinoacara biseriatus | reverse complement strand
GCACCAGCACCACTTCGCGGATGTTTGGTTGCCAGTAGGCCCTGTGGAAGTGCTGAACTTCAGGTCAGCAGAGGAGATGAGCAGCCCAGCAGGACGGTAAAAACGGCTCAGAGCTCGTTTATTTATCGGAAAACGCATGCACCATGCCAAACTCTGTTTCCTACTTTTAGATTAGCTGGGTTGCCAATAGTGGGCTTCGCTTCTAAGTTGCGTGCTTTATTATTAGTGCACAGTTTGGGAGTTCACAAGCTTACTGAACGCAGTGCTTCTTTATGATGGCAAGTGAGACATCTGTCACGACTATGCAGGCAAAAACACCACGTGTTAGCATAACTCCACAACCAAACAAGCGTTTTAGAGAGGGGCAGGAAGTGGGTTGATTGAGAGTACAGTAGCACATGGGTCCTCGAATTACATACAATATCTTTCACACTCAAAATTTCTGATTACACTGTAGCTGTCTGTGAGTGTAAGTTAATCTCAACCTTGTCAACATCAGTGGCTGTACATTGCAATATGATGTTAGTACTATAAATAACACTGTCACCTTACTGTGGTAAATTGGCAGCTGTGGGTTCAATGCGTTGGTGTGTTTGTAGAAAGATCAAGGGAACATTAAATCTTATTTTATGCAGTAGACTATACCACAGTTAAATGTTTATATAGGAAACAAAAATGGATCCACAGCAGTTTTCCTTGGCTGAGTCCACTGTCTCGCATGCTAGAGAGAGAAATCACAAATTAAACTGTTGTCTTGGGTCCAAAGCTGTGGATCCCCACAGCAGTGTCTTCTTGTAACCCTATGTTGGATGCTGTAGTGTTGGCATGGCAGTACTTAACGTACTTAAAGTACTTAACATGGGCAGGTGGAAGAGAACCTGGAGGGGTGGAGGTAGTCAGTGGCAAGAGTGAGCTCAGCAGGAATGAAAGTCCGGGGAAGTAAGATGTGTGAGAATGAGAAAGAAAGGTGAACATGTAAAGAGTAGTGATGAGAAGGTGGATGAATTTAAATACCTGGTGTCAACCAACCAAAGCAATGGAGAGTGCAGGTGGAGATGAGTGACAGGATGGCAGCAAGGGTGAAAGGGAAGGTTTACAAGATTGCTATCTTGCATGGTTTGGAGACAATGGCACTGACACAAAGACAGAAGGTGAGGGACTGGTTTAATGGTTTGGAGACAAACTTGAAAAGGTGAGGCTGAGATGGTTTGAACATGTGCAATACAGAAGAGGAGTAGATATATTGGGCAAAGGATTCTGAATATGGAGCTACCAGGCAGGAGGAAAAGAGAAAGACCTTAGAGAAGATTGATTGGATGTAGTAAAGAAGGACAAACAGATGGTTGGTGTGATGGAAGAGGATGCTAGAGATAGGATGAGATGGAGGCAGGTAAGCCACTGTGTTCACCCCTAAAGGCAGCAACTAAAATAAGACAATATGGGATGAAGAGCTCAAATCCATCCAATTTTTTTGTTTTTTGCAAAAAGAAGAAAAAGTAAACACTGTCAGTGTTCAATTTAGCAGATTATAGGGGTATACTACGAAGGAAGTTCACCACAGCGAGGCTTTATTTATCTTAGCTGGGTTGCTTTTTGGGAATAATCTCAGTTATCTCCAACCCCTGACAAATCCTATCACAATTGTGGTTATCAACTTTCATGGTTAAGCTTGGCTTACTCCTTCAGGCTTTGTGGACGCTCACATAAAAATGAGCGTTACTTCCGCACAAAATGATCCATCTGAGTGTCGACTGCTCTAATTAGAGACATTATCAGATGATGATGATGATAAAATAATATTTAAAGAACATAAGAGTTAAGAACATTAAAAAAAAATAACATTACAGGGTTCAAGCCAGAAAAATGTAACAGGCCAGCAATATTGGACACACAATAAATCACACTGGATACAGTGACCTCTTGCTAATGCTAATGGCCGTGCTGCTAGCTGAATGTGATGATAGTGATCTGTTCCAGTAGCTAACTGCTAAAATTCTCAGTATGGTATGATGATACCTCAGCAAGGCGCAGTGCTGGGTGTTTGGGTGCTAGCTAGAACCCTGCATTAAAATGCAGCACTGTTACAAATAAGACTTAAGATTAATGCTGCAGAAAATCATTCATCTGGTCATTTAGTGCACAAAGCAGTAAACATTTTAATTCAAGTTAACTGTTGCTGAATGCAGTGTCAGAGTTGCTTATTTCTAAGATGATGGCAGAGTGAAACAGGTATTCTTGGTGTATTTTCTGTGTTCTAGTAGCTGCAGTTACAGCAGAGTAAAACAAACTTGGCAGCAGATTAGAATTAAGTATAAAAACATTTATACATTTTCTGCCACACTAGCTGAATACATGCACATTCTAGTAAGAGTGCACTTCATTCAGTGATGTTTGTAAGGTACAGCTTGCAAAATGCATTCCCCAGCAGAGAATCTATTTTGCGGTTAAAACAAGCTGTAAATAAGAGTGGAAAAATGGTGCTTCCAGTCGATTTTAAACTAAACATAACTTGCTCCAAACCAGGTTATGCATTTAGTATCAGTTATCATGCTGATTTAGCCACAGTAAAAAGAGACATAAAAAAAATCTCGACAGCCATTAATGTTATTTTGTAGTACACCCCACAGGTTTCACTTACCGTAGAAGTGACACAAAGGTGGTTAATAATTTGATAAGTCAGCTCTAGGTTGCCTAGTCTAGCCATGAGCGTGTTCAAGTGACAGAGGCAGTGGTGGCAGATAGGGCTACAACTATCGATTATTTTAGTAATCAAGTATAATATCTATTATTCACTCGACTAATTGAGTAATTGGATAAGAAATACTTTTGTCTTTAACAGTTCATCTGCATATTCTATCGTAGATTTACTGCAGATTTTTGGCTGTGTGCAACAGCGGTGGATGGAGCAGCTACAAAGTTCTCTTTTCTTCACTTGCAGATCAGGTGGTGGATGAAGGGCTGTTCCAGCTGTTTCCCAGTAAAGGTTTTAATTTTGGTTACAGGAACAAGTGCTGCTGATTTGGAAAACATTTTCCTTTCATCTGAGCTCACCGTCTCGATAATGGCTCCACCTCTTTGTGCGTGTGCAGACTGCACGTAAAACTGCTACTGTGTTATCAGTGATTTTGTTGAAAAACTGGGGGTTACGTGCGGTTAATGTTGTAATGCTTTGTATTCACACGTGCTCTCCTAAATATGTTTCTATTGCAGGTCTATTTTAGTAGCTAATGAGGGATTAAAGCATAATTTTTTTTGACAGAGCCCCTTGGTACCAAACGGGTGATGATGCGGGGTGGGGCATTGTTACCAAACAATTGTTAGTGCTAATAGTGGTGCTTGCTAGCAAACTGTGAGAGCTATCTGTTCAGCACAGCGAGCAAAACACGCACTGGAGGCATGGAAAAACGTGTCGGCGACGATGATCCACACTGTGTTAAAGGGTCGTTTTGAATGAAGGAAATCCGCTAAAGTGACCGATAACATTAATGCTGGATGAAAAGGTGGAGTTTAAACCAAGCGTCGAAGCAACAAATTTGTGTTTTTTAGGATTTTATTTATAATCGAATCATACAAGTTTCTTGAGGAATTGTTGCAGCCCTAGTGGCAGCAGCATCAGATCAGTCACAAACATGGACAGGCCTGCTGATTTTACCAAGGAAAATAAAACTAAAAAGGCTGAAAAAAAATGCAGATTGTGCAAGTTATTAGAGTTATCACCACCATGGCTCTATCAGGAAGATGTGAGAATTTGACAATTACTGCATATTCTATTGAATTAATATCTGATGTGCATAAGAAAGTTGAAGCCTTATTCAGCTACAGCCCCCCTGGTGTTGCAGAATAAATCTAATAAAATAAATCCAACATAGATTTTGAATTGTTTAGAAATTGCAGCCAACAGGAAAAAAGTGGAAATCAAGTTATACTTTTGTAGGTTGCCTATCATCAAGGTCATAGTAGTCTCTGGAGCTTGAAAAAAAGGCGATTCTCATCAGGGCTCTTTAAAAAATTTAGATTTTCGCATATCTTTAGCTCGAGGTCTGAAGTTTCTTCCATGAATGGTGATGCTATTTTCTGTAGTATTTATTGGTCAGTAGGTGTTGATTTTGCACCCTAACCCTGACAAAGCCTGCTCCAGAGCAGGTTAGGTCTGCAGAATAATTTACCGTGATGATGTACCCTGGGCAAAATTTAAGCTGTAACATTTTTATATACTGCTGAGTAGCTTAATTTATAATAATAATGCATAATGTATGAGTAGTTTTATATTTTGCATTAATAAGTGCTAACATGAACTCTAAAATAAATAGTTTGGACTGTAGTCTGCACCACAGCAGTGCCGTTTTGCTTCTTGCAATGTGCAGCTCCACCATAAGTTACACCTGTGTCATAATCACTTTTTTTTGGGATGAACTTGACATAATTTTAACCCTTAAATACGTTTTAGCTTGTGCACAATTCTATTTTTAGTCCCAGATATGTGAATGTTTACTCTCTGCTTTTCCGTTGTAACCGCCTTCAGTGTTTTTTTTGTGGCACTAACAAGCTCTGCTTTCTTTTAATAACCTCACACACTTCCTTTCACATTAAACTTTTAGACCAGTGGTTCCCAATTGGTTTGGCTTGAGGCCAGTCCAGGTGTGCTTTGGGATTTTGTGTCAGCAATACATTATTATTGTAACAGCACAGCAAGCTATGATTGTTAAATTTACAACAGATTGAGAGCAAGAAGGTAAAACTGATTGCTTTCTTATTTGGAACAAGCCATAGCTAACTTAATCATAGATGTCATATAGTTCCAGATGCTGAAAATGTGCTATCTAAAGTGCCTGCATCTGACAGTATATGATGGAAATAAGAACTGGCCATATTACAGATGGCATGAAGGCTTGCCCTGTGGTGTGCCTTGTTGTAAAATGTTTGAAAGCCACTGTTCTAATGAAAATACTGACAGTAAGGGGGGAAAAAAGATGGGTAATCGAGTGTTTGCTTTGATGGAAACACTCAAATGGGCCAGCAGCTGACTAATCAAATATATTTACTGGCCCTGGGCTATTGGTTATGTTGAACCCTGCAAAATAAACAGTCTGTGTATTTCTATATCCTTTAAATCCCTTTTACCAGGTTGACAATGACTAGCTTAAATAGTTTTTATATTTTTAGAAAAAGTGCTTCTGGACAGTCTTTTCTTACACAGCTGGAGTACAGTATCCACACAACTGAGAAACCTAACATCTCTTAGGTCTTTCTCCAAATCTTTTACTAATTGCCATGCTTTTGTAGTCATGTTCATGTTCTTTGTGCCTGTTAGTTTTGTAAATCGTCTTTAATGTTTTAAAAAGTTACATGGTTTCATCTTTTATCATTCAATTTATTCTTTTTTTTCTGATGTTGGTTTTTGTTTGTTGTCTCTTAAATTTGTCAGCCTGCCAGGGACTACAGATGAAAATGAACCTGTATGGCTGAATGTGGCTTATTTATATGATGAACTTAACTGCTAATGTTACTTAATGTTTTATGCCCCTTTTTAAATAAACACTCCTCAACAGCCTGTATACTTCGGGAAACCACTCGTGACTAGTTTAATGCCTGCTGACTACAGGCTTCACAGCTAAGGAGTTTATTGCTTTTTACTCCAGTCCTTCATGTGTACCTACTCGGTTACAACAAAATATGCAAACCACTTTGTTTTACATGATTCCAGTCATTACACTTCTGGTGGGCATCTGTGACTTTAGTTTGAGCCTGATGTTTGGTATGGGAGTCAGATTTACAAATTCCTTTATGTTATTTAATAACCACTAAATCTGGCACCTGATTGCACCTTTGGACTTAATGTTAATTAATAAGTTGGGTCTTGCCAGTTAAGCCAGGAACATCTTAATTATTGGGAATGTGGAAGTGTGATCAAATATTTTATAAAGTTATTCAGCCCAACTGCAGAACTAATTATTTTTGATGTAGTGATTAGTTTTCTAGTTTTTGGGAGCAGGTCAAATGAGCTGACTTAATTAGTTTTGTCGTGTTGCGTCCAAGGGTGAGTGCTCTGTCTGGAAAAAACCTGCTCCTCCTGCTCATCCTTTTCTGCTTTTCTTTGTTTTATTTTATGCTTTTACAAATCACATGGGCTTTCTCAGTAGGGCTTTTTAGCGGAGTGTGAGTAATGTGTACATGTGGTAGTGTTAATTTAGGTGACTATTGTTAGCTCCCTGGAGTATTATCAAAATGTATTTGTAGCTGGAGTAGCCTCTGTGGCTTTGATGTTGCTGTGTTTGCACAGTGTGGGAAAGGGGGGGGACCATCTCAGTATTGGCAACAAGGAGCTTTTAAATCAGTTTTGACAGAGGTCGTCTCCCAGTTTGATGTATTGGGAAATAATGTAAATGAGCACCCCGTCCATGATGCTAATTGATGCGATCTGTCTTCTCCACAGTATATGGCTACTACTGTCTCATCTTCTGTAAAAAGCCATCCAGTGAGATCATGCCTTGGTGAATGTCACTTTAATATGACCTCTACCATGTCACGTTTTTATATTCCTTATGGTTAGATTTATTAGTTGGAATATGTTGTAGAGGTTAGGTCACTGGCAAGTTTCTGGCAAGATTAATTGTCTTTTATTTTGAGCAGGAACTTTTTAATCTTTTCTTTAGCTTCATTTTTCAGTGGGCAAAGATAACTTGATTACTAATACCATATCATACCCTTAGGGTAAGGTATTTATGTTTTTATCAAGTAGTTGAATGTGTTATGAGTTAATATTGATTGAGGTTTTTTTGTTTGTTTCGATGAGTTTGTGAGGCAACATAATTTGAAGGGTATTGTTAGTTTTGTTTTGTTTTTAAATCTTTAATGACCTTCAGCCATATCGTTTTTATTTTATTCATTTGACTCCATGACCTTTATGCTATGTGCAGCATAAAAATAATGCTGAGAGAAACTAGAACAAGCCTGCTGTATGTGTGAATTTATTACGGATGCCCTGATCCAGCTCGGTCCATTTCTCATTAGATGCAGATACCTTGGCTTTGGATCTTTGTTGATATCAGTGTTAAATTAACAATGGTGCTAGTAACTCTTTTTCCTCATGCTACAGTCACATTAAGAAAAACAAAAATGATTGCAACTTGTGTGCAATGAACTTCTGATCTCATTGCCTTTTGAAATGGTTGCTTCAAAGACGAGGACCAGCTCTGCAACCATGCACAGTCAGTTGCCATCTTCAAAGTGACCTGGTTGGCAACCTTGTTTTTATATCCACAATATTCCTGACTTCGTGCCATTACCCATAATTCACAGTGAAAGTCGGTTGTTTACTTCCGCTTGCGCTGTCGTTTACATTGTGGGGTTACACACTTGCTGTTAATTTAACCATTTTTACACTGCAGTTTCCTTTAACTGGTAATGGCATTGCAAGGATGTTTTATAAAGCAGCGCGGACAATTCAGTAACATTGCCTCACCCGTCATTTCTCAATGACTGGGTAGATGACATGAAATTATGGCCCGAAGTTAGCTACATTATCAATTATCTTGTTTTTTCCAAATGTTTTGATGGGGGGGAATTATGTAATTATAAGTACATCAAGGCTTATAATTACCTTCAAAGCAATAAAATTGATAAAGTAATGCTGAACAAGCAAGGCAACTTTAAAGCAGCTGTAAAGCCGAGCCAGAGGATTAGCCAAGCTAAGCACTTTGCATGGGTCATGCTAAGTGCTGATTGGGGAGACACGCAGCTGTCAACTTGCGAACTGCTACGCGTTTACATGTGGAAGCCACGCATTGTTAAAGCTTTGTGTAGGCTGTATGCTGTAGTATCACACTATAAATAAACTAACTTGAGCAAAAAACTTAAAACATAAGGAAAAAAATACAGTAATAGGATGTGCAACTGGGTAATATAATTTGTGGGCAAAAGAACAAATATACAGAATAAAATAATTTGAAAAAAATGTACGAACTGATCTTGTGACAACCGACAACCGCACAAGTTGAACCCATGTTCCAACTAATAAAGCCGCCCTGCCTTTGGGTACCCGGAAGTATAAGATCGTACGACGGAAGTAGCAGTCTGTCATGGCAGCCTATGCACGCTCTTACAGAAACCTGTGCTGCCTTTTATGCTATTGTTACTGCATTTTGAATATTTTGTGAGTTTGTGTAATACAGTGGCTCCCTCCTACAAAGGCCCTGATCCCCGTGGAGCCTCCTGGGAAAATAAAGGCAAATGAATGTACGAATAAAAATGAGGGTGACTGTAGATATTTGTGGGCTCCCATACTGGGTTACGTCGGGCAGTATGCGAAACAGCCGCGTAGCGGTGAGACACAAAGCAAACTCACACTTATTCAGCCGAGCAGAAGAAGGACACTGATTCCACAGTCCAGCCATAAGGAACCAAAAAAGGAAGGGTCCCTGCAGCCAATAAGGAGGAGTCCAACCTTACGCAGGCCTGTTTACAAACTACCACCGAATGAGCGGTCACAGGTCGGGAAACACCGGCTGTAAGAAAAACCCCGTCGCTCCGTTTTTTTGTAACAACGTTGTGTACATACCGTGCGTTATTTCTGTGTAATCCCGTTGTACTGATGTCTTCAAACGTATCCTCGTGTCGCTTTTCTCGGCGTCTATAGTTCACCAGCGCGCATTAACACACTTTAGTCACGTGACCCAGCGCAACTATCCCCGTTAGGAGGACCTGCCTTCAAAATAAAAGCACGAATGCAATTTATTTATTTATTATTATTATAGAATGTCTTTATTTGTTATTACAGGGAATGTACGGTGAGATTAGAAAGCCAGTAGGTGAAAAGTGAAAGAGCAAAAAAGAAGAGAGAGGATATTACTCAGTATGAGTAATACATAAATGAATATTGCATGTGTGAATACATAGTGGTTATGGATTTGGCCACACGGTGGCAATATTTCCACAGCAATATTCCACAGCAATATTTATACACACAAGTTTGGGGGAAGAAAGCCCGACAAAGGGAGGGAATAATGTATGAATGACAAAACTCATGCTGTCACAAATAATAATATCACAAGCCCCTTTTTTATTCATAAAATTAAAGTATGCTGTGCCAATACCTTTATTAACTATCTTTTAAGAAGTATTTTGGTATAGATATGTAATAGTGTAACTGGTACACACACCAAATGCTAAATCATACTCTATGATGCTATATTAGGAGACAATATTAATATTTTTAGTTAAGTTATGCCCTCCAGGCAGTGGGTTTATATCAGATTATATTACACAAGCCCTAAAAAGAAGGTGACAAACCTTCTTTCTGCAAATAAAAATATGAATGCTGAGCTCCAGAGCCGCCCACCCTCCAAAGTGTGACTGGATTTAGCAACACATAACCAGACACATTTTCTATCCGCAGCCAGTGTATGAGCTTGAAGGGGTTGATAATGAACGGCTATCGACTTTGCAGACCGTTGAATCAACAGTTTATCAAAAGGTGATGATGAATATTTTCATTAAAGGATCATTCTCTGGTGGGTATTGCAGCAAATTACTGATATATCCCCTTTATCCCCTCCCCTGGACCACAGGGCTTAACACCTGACCACGACACAACAGCTGACTGGCAGCGCTCCGGCAGTGTGTGTGTGTGTGTGTGTGTGTCTGTTTGGGGGGGTCTAGCCAAAACCATGTTGGTTTTATTTTCAGCTGTCATCGCTACCTTGACTGAGGGCCATGGGGGTGACCTCACCATGGAGAACACAAACACATGGACGCACAGGCATGCGTGGAGATATATGGACAGCTGCCAGTTTTAAGTAGTTACATTATTATTAAATTTTTGTTTGCTGTCTACTTTAAGCAGAAGGTTGTGTGATTATCATGATGATGCTTTCCTTTCTATTTCTAATATTTGCAAAAATATAATATACTGATCAACCATCAAGCATTAAAATCACCTGTCTAATTAAGTGTACAGTAGTTCCCCCTTGTGCCACTAAAATAGGTCTGGACTGCAGGGGGACCCGTGAGAGTGTCCTGTGCTTTCTGGTGCGATCATGCTGGTAAGTGGGGTTTGCAGGGCGTATCTGTGTGGATCAGGCTTGTTCGTGTGCAGCTCATGGATGCAGAGTTAGAGATTTGGTGAGTCTGTCGTGTTGTTTTTCTCAAGCAGCTCCTGAGCAGTTTTTGGTGTGTAGTAGCTGCTAAGGGAGACTGCTGTCATCGGGGAGTGTCCAGAACCTCTGTCTCACAATCCATTACAAGTCACAGGTTATTTCCCATAAAACAACAAATATAACCTTGAGCTTGACACAGTTTGAGTGAAGACCCATGATTAAGTGATCATTATGTACAAGTTTCACTAAAATCTGAGCAATACTCTGTGAAGAGTAGCAATTTTTGTAAATTGTGGACAGATGGATGGACGCCT
>VUQJ01017799.1:1825-17919 GCA_015108635.1 Andinoacara biseriatus | reverse complement strand
TGCTATATTTTATAAAACTGTTTTCTGAATTATTTCAACACGTTAATGGTCAAAATCGTGGAATTTATGCATTTCCTGTTCACAACACACAAGAAGAAGAAATGTGGGGTGAGCCAGTGCAGTCCTGTGGCTCATCTCTGGTGGCGCTGTTTCACCAATAATAAATGAAGCCGGTGGTTTGCGCATGCCCATTGCTGTCTCTCTGTATACTGCCAAAATACGTTTGATTACACATGTGCTACACATGCTGTTGCTCCACAGTCTGTTTAATATAGCGAATGAATGTGTGTGAGATGTTTATTCTTTGTGATCAGTCTTGTGCACGGTGCAAATGCACGGTGAAAATACACAGAGTGAGGCAGAAAGTACTGTGCCACACTGATAGGGGGCAGTGCTGCAACAGTGCTGTCTCATAGTGAGAAGGATAGGTGCACGGATTTCATCTTCAAATAAAGGTAAAATAATATTTGTTTTTTTATTTATTTAAAAAGAGAGACCTCCCTCCCCACAAAAAATAGTTTGACCTTGCATTAAATATTTTGTTTTCTTGCTATCATTGTTGAACAATATAGAGTTGATTAGAGCATAATTAGTCATTAGAATATTTAAAATTGAAATATAAGCTTCTATTTTGGGTTCATATATGTGAACATCTGACTGCAAATCACTTTTTCACACAGGGCCATGATGGTTTGGATTTTTTTTCACCTTTACTAATAAACACCTTCATTTACAACTTGCATTTTGTGTTTACTTGTGTTGTCCTTGACTATTGTTTAAATTGGTTTGATGTTCCGAAACACTTAAGTGTGACAAACATGCAAAAAAACAGGAAATGAGGAAGGGGGCAAACACTTTTTCACACCACTGTAGTTCTTTATCTTTTCTGAATGTGCATGGCAGTTTTGTGGACTTGGAGAAGACATTTGACTGCTTCCTTTGGGGAATTCTGTGGGGTTGCTCTGGGCTGTCTGGCTTGTTGTACAACATCAGAAAGAGTTTAGTCAGCATTGCTGGAAAGAAATCTGATTAATTTCCTAGCATGAGATAAAGGATCTGTGAAGTCTAACAATATATATATTTCTTTTCAGACTAAGTCAGTGTACCCTCTCAGAAAGAAGCTGTGAAGCTCTGTCCTCAGTAATCAGCTCACAGTCCTCTAGTCTTGGAGAGCTGGACCTAAGTAACAACAACCTGCAGGATTCAGGAGTGAAGCTTCTCTCTGTTGGACTGAAGAGTCCACAATGTATACTGGAGACACTCAGGTTAGAACAAGTAATATTCCTCCTAATATCAGTTGAAAAACTAACCAACAGGATGTCATGGTGGAGTGAGGACTCGAAAGCGCAGAGGGTAAGTGACACTTCCGGGGCTTTATTTATGGTTCATAAGGTTTAACTGAAATTTGCAACAGGTGGAGGGCAGAACTCACCTGGGCTGCTCCACCATAACACAAAATCGTCTGGACAGCACTCCACTTCTGCTCAGTTATGCTGTGGCTTGCACTCCAGCTTTTCAGTCCCTAGGGAAAAAAGGGACAGAGATACTTAAAGGGTTTTTAAAACTTGTTTTAGGTTTTAGTGTGTTCTTCGATCAACCAGATTGAAAACAAGACAAGGGAAATGAGGAGTCTTTTTCTTAATTTAATATAATATAATGAAAGCCATTTCCAAAACAGATTACAGGTTAAAGCCATTATTCAAACAGTTTTTACAGGTTAACCGGGGTGGCCTGATGCCATGTCCACCATCCGTTTGGGCATGAGATGAGTACACACATCATCTTCTCTCAAGACAGGATTCTTATGATCAAACTTATCTATGTTAAATTACATCATGAACATAACAATCTGCAAATAGACAGAAGATTCCAGTTGCTGAGGTGCCCAAGATTGACCTCGAAGTCTTTGTTCACAGGCAGACAGTTAAAAACAAGCCATTCCAGATGGCACTAACCTTGGAGATTATCTAAACAACTTGAGTCTCCATGGGGATTAAATCCTTAAAATGATAAATTTATTTATTAGCTCCAATCCTTCACAGTCCTACTCACAAGAAAACCTGCTTCTCTACTGACTGAGGGTGAATAACACTCTGGCGTCAAGTTTTAGACCTCCTCCCCTTAAATAGGCCAGGTGATGGACAAACCGCCAGCAGCTGCGGAACCGGTAGTGTCACCGGCCACTGTGGATGAGAGGAGGTCCGCCTCCAAAACACAAGGGTGGTTAATAAGAAGGCCAGAGTACAAGACACAGAAAGTAAGGTAGCTGGATCCATAACACAGGACTTGTGAATTTAAGTGAACTTCAGCCACATGTTGTAGTATTTCAACCTGTTGTGTGATTTTGTAACTCCTCATTGCATTACAAATACAGTTCATGAAAGTGTTATTTGTTTCCTTTTCATAATTTTTCAGAATAAGTGGCTGTAGTCTCTCAGAGAGAAGCTGTGAAGCTCTGGCATCCATTCTCAATTCTCAGTTTTCTAGTCTGAGAGAGCTGGACCTGAGCAACAATGACCTGCAGGATTTAGGAGTGAAACTTCTGTCTAGTGGGCTTGAGAGTCCACACTGTAAACTGGAAACTCTCAGGTCAGATTAAGCAACTTGTCTAACATCAGGCAATGAGAATTCCAGGCAGTCCTGAAACCAGTTTAAATATATCCAAATACAGTATAATAACTCAGTGCAGTAAGAATATACTTCAAGGCCAATGTTGTTTTTCTTCTTGCTTATAATATTTCAGACTGAGTGGCTGCAAACTCCATGAGAGAAGCTGTGAATCTCTTTCCTCAGTTCTCTGGTCCCAGTCCTCTAGACTGAGAGAGCTAGACCTGAGTAATAACAACCTGGAGGATTCAGGAGTGAATCATCTTTCTTTTGGACTCCAGATTCCACACTGTAAAGTGGAAACTCTGAGGTCAGATATTCTGTGTTTTACAAATTAACAAAAATAACCTATAAGAGCTATACCTAATTAACTGAACTTTTACAGTATCTTTGTGGTCACAGTAAACTGTCACATTTGTCAAGTATTTAACCCTTTAATACCAAACCTGTCATGGGTGACGGAGTTTACTTCAAAAGTGTTACCGTTAGGTTCTGCTGTTAGGTACCGCTATATTAGGGGTGAAGAGCAATTTCCAAGCTTTCAGAAACCAATAGGACAAATGGTCACATAATTACAGTAATTCAAAGTTCCTTTGATCGGCCACCTCAGTAGTGATACACTCAGTGTTTAACAGCTGTTCATGGCAAGTAAGTGCTTCAGCGGTGATTGCCACTGTTAAATGGTTAAAATAATGCTAGAAGGATTCCATCCAGTTCTGAAACAATATTCCATCTTGCCAAATTTAGTAAATTCTCAAAGCACCACAAATACACTTTAACACAAGTCTTCTTGTTCATATTTTTTTTCAGATTAAGTGGCTGTAACCTCTCTGAAATAAGCTGCAAAGCTCTGTCTTCAGTCCTCAGCTCAAAGGCTGCTAGTCTGAAAGTGCTGGATTTGAGTAGCAATAATATACAGGATCCAGGAGTGAATTTTCTGTCTGCTGAAGTGAAGAATGCACACTGTTCACTTCAAACTCTCAGGTTAGATCAATAGACTTCTTTAACACATGGTAATAACAAATTCCAGCCAGCCCTTGACCACGGATCAAGATTTACTTAAAACAATAGTCATACTTTAACATAATTTTCTATGTCTTCATGTTCACATTTTTATAGACTGAGTGTCTGTAATCTCTCAGAGAGAAGCTGTGAAGCTCTGTCTATAGTTCTCAGCTCCCAGTCCTCTAGTCTGAGAGGGCTGGACCTGAGTAACAATGACCTGCAGGATTCCGGAGTCAAGCTTCTGTCTGTGGGAGTGAAGAATCCAAACTGTACACTGGAAATTCTGTGGTAAGTATCTAGGAGTTGTTTTTCTAATGCTCTAATGTTTTAAATAAAATGTGTGTTGCCATGAGAGACCGCAATGCTTTTGGCCAGAATTAATTCTTGTGTTTCTGTAGAAAGAGACCAGAAAGGAGGGGGTAGGTATTTCTTGTCTCATCCACCTCAGAAAGTGCAAGTCCTGCTGTGCCCACATTTCTAAGATAGGGGTGGTTGACTGTCTCTTTCTGTATTTATAGCATGATTTTTTTTTTCTGGCTGCAAAGTCCTCATGTTGTAAGAGTGTGTGTTAGTACTGTCTTCAGGTTGACCCAATTAAGGTAGTCAGTAATTGTACAAGCACCGTCTGGATTATGTGTTTTCACAATAAATAATAATAATCACTTAGATGGTAAGAAAAACTGGAGAAAATTTTCCAAATGTTATTTTTTTTATCTTTAACTTTCATCTTTGGCATATTCGTGATTCATGTACTTGAAAGTCAGACCATTTTTCAAAGAAAATTATCTTATTATTACTATTTGATATCCATCCATCCATTCGCTTCCGCTTATCCTTTTCAGGGTCGCAGGGGGGGCTGGAGCCTATCCCAGCTGACATAGGGCGAGAGGCAGGGTACACCCTGAACAGGTCACCAGCCTGTCGCAGGGCCAATACAGATCAACAGACAACCTTTCACGCTCACATTTATGCTCTCATTCATGCTCTCATTCACACCTATGGGCAATTTAGTGTAGCCATTTAAACTCCACACAGTGAGAGAGAGGCTAGGCCAAGGTGGAGTCAAACCCAGGCCTTCCAGATGGTATTCAAATTGTGAGGCAGCAGTGCTAACCACCGCACCACCTATTTGATATAATGTGCAAAAATTTCACAGCACTGATTGTATATATTCAAACAGTGGACCACAAACGTTTTAAGCAAATTAAAGATTGCCAAGCATAAAATGTTCTAAAAATTTGCTCATTGTAAACAAATGAACCACCAATATTGTAGTCATTGTCTACTGGTAACTGTCACTTTATGAATAAGGTTAAATTCTGTTATAAAGTTGGAATGTAAGAAAAAGTGACAGTTGAAAAAGCAAACCTCCACTTATCTATTCACAGATGGATTGTTGTTTTGTGTGTCTGCAGTCTGTCAGGCTGTTTGATCACAGAGAAAGGCTGTAGTTCTCTGGCCTCGGCTCTGAGCTCTAACCCCTCCCATCTGAGAGAGCTGGACCTCAGCTACAATCATCCAGGGGACTCGGGAATGAAGCTGCTATCAGCTGGACTGAAGGATCCAAGCTGGAGACTGGACGCTCTCAAGTATGTCTGATAGATGAGGAAGAGTAGGAAAAATTTTATGTGTCCTTCTGTGTCCTTGTCCCTGTTTGTCAATAGAACAGACAGTAAATTTAGAATGTTTGAACTATGAGGGTGATATGAAGAGTGATGGTGGCAATGGGGAATTGTCTGTAAAATGTGTAAAGGTGAGAATTTTTCAATGGCTCTTGAAAGTAACAGGGAGCCAGTAAAGCTAGTGAGTTAGATTGTTTAGTAGTAATACTGTCTTTGGTTCACCTGGATCTCCTAACTCAAAGTGTCAAAGTCAATCACTGAATATGCCAAAATTGAAAACGCAGTTTCAGTAGTGGGCTGTTTACTGGTGGGTACTGCAGTCATGCACTGTCAGCTTGACCAGCATGGCAACTTTTGCACTATATAGTGGGATTTGTAGTATAAGTGGTGGGCACACTATTTACCAGCCATTATTAATATCCAATAAAGCCCAGATTTATTTATAAAGCACCTGTTAAATAATATGGTTGACAAAAGTACTATACATGGAAAAAAAAAAAAAGAATACGAATAAAATTAATTCACCAAGCACCCACACACACAAACACACATCAATAAATATATCTAAGAAATCACAAAGATGTAAAAGACAATACAGTAACCTAAAATAACTCTCACTCTAACTTGAAAGCCTGAGGAGGCAGCTCATTGCATAGTTTAAGGGCCCAGGCCCCCCTATTTTTAAGTACCATTTAAGGAGTAGCTGGCCAGCAGATGCCAGAGGAAATATAACATGGGTGGAGTTCAGCGAGATATGATGGAGCCAAATAATCCTAAAACACACAAGAAGCCGGTGAAGGGAGGACAAACTGGTGAGACATGTTCTGTTTTGTAGGAGAGCAGGTGCACTTTGGACTTTGGTGTACATCAACGTAAAGGGCATCGCAATTTTTCACACCAAGGTGATTTACAACGGGCCCAGAAATAAGTGGGCATGAGTTACAATGTATCCAACCTCGTTGATTATTAAAATTATTATTTTACAGTCTTTCTAAAAACTATCATAGTTATTTGTAAGAAAACGTTTCTATTTTTATTTCTTAAATGCTTGGGCCTGAAAACAGGTTTTGATCTTTGGATTCGTTCTATAGTACTGTATAATAATTTTTATAAATAATTTTTGGAACGTAACCCCCGCGATAAACAAGTGTTCACTGTACTCAGCTTTGAATCAAAAAGCACAAAAGCATTAGATCTAGATCAATTTGTGAAGTGTTTTTCTGAGCAACATGGAAATATAGCTACTGAGGGACAAATGGGGAGAATGTGTGTCCTGAGTAAACAATAAAAGCGATGTCCAGTACCTTGTTTGAGTGCCATGACCCATGTATTTCCACAGTGTATTTATACTCACTATAATACAGCTCAGTCCATAGATCTTTATGGCTAAACTGTTCTTTGGCTGGTTTCTTCTTGTACAAATGCTACCTTGAACGTTGCCACTCTGACAGTTGAATACAGTTTGTCCCCCCGCACCACCACCATCACCACTGACACTCGTCACCTGTGTCTTACCTTAATTCTTTTCTTTTGATAATGCCCCACCTACAGAAGTGTTACCATACTTCTATCTCTTATTAATGAGATCACATTGTATGGTCACTTATTCCTAATATGAACTGTTCCACATTAACCGTCAAATGCAAGACATTGATTGCATGAGATTAAGTTTGTACAAGGTTATAAATGGGAGCCTTTGTCCTTTTGTGTGTACATACTATTTCTCATTAAACTGATAAGTGAATAATTTAGAATATATACGTTGCCACCCCTCAAAAATTCCTGCCCCCTCACCACCCCATAAATATTTTTCTAGATCTTCCCCTGGGCCCAGGTCCAATTTTTTTAGAACTGGTAGAGCTACTTGGTCTAAGTATCACCTACACCTGTATGATTTTACATTGAGGGCTGCACCAGTGCCTCCTTAAAATATGAGGGTACAAAACCAGAAACAAGGATATTGTTTGTGATAGATTGAGCCCAATGGTGTCTCAAACTTCCTTGAATAATCAAGTTGGGACAATATCAGTGGGACAGGCTAAGGGCTTTAGATTACAATTGTTTTTTTATTTATTTATTTTAAGAAACGGGAGGGACATGGTTTAAAATCTACTAAGGACAGCAGAGCATTCAACAGAAATAGAAGGATCAACAGTCAATGCCATATGTTTGCTCAGATTGCGATGATCTTATCTTTCAGTTGTAATCCTCAGGCAGTGGTAACAGCGGCCTGATTGGAGCAGGGAGAAGAGAGAGTGTCCAGGGTGGCTGGGCGGTTTTAGGAGCCCTTAACCTATACTTCTTGGTGTAAATGTCCTGCAGGTTGGAGAGGGTGGTTCTAATGGGCCGTTCAGATGAACGAACCACCCTTTTTAGGGCCAAGAAGTCTGGTTTAGTGCACTTTCCCATCCAGGTGGTGATGCTCCCACCATGATGCCCTCGATGGTGCAGGTGTAAAAGTTCCTGAGCACCATGAATGGGAGCTTGAAGTCTATCAGCCACCTGAGGAGGTAGAGATGCTGTCTGGCCTTCACAGGGATGTTAATGTGATGAGTCCAGGACAGGTCAGTGAGATGGTCACTCCCAGGTATTTGAAAGTGTCCACTCTTTCCACCTCAGCACCACTGATGAGAAGTGGATGGTAGTCCCTCTGCTGCTTCCTGCTGAAGTCCACAGTCAGTTCCTTTCTTTTGCTTATGTAAAGCAGAAGGTGGTTCTCCTGGCACCAGTTCTCTAGGTGGAAGACCTCCCTCCGATAGGCTGTCTCTTCATTGTGGGAGATCAGTCCCACAACAGCAGTATCGTCAGCAAACTTTATTATGATGTTGGACTCTGATATGGCCTCGCAGTCATGGGTGTATAGCAAGTACAGCAGAGGGCTGAGCACACAGCCCTGGGGGAATCCGGTGTTGAGGGTGAGGGAGGATGAGGTGATCCAGATAGCAAAGTACTTCGGGGCGGACCCACCTTCAACTCAAAGATTCGCCCTCACACTGTTCCAGCTGTTCCTCAGGTCTGGCCCTCCAGACAGTACCCGGCAGGCCTACGGCCTGGACCTGGTCCTGATCTGTTCCTGAACTGTGCTCCTGATCCATTGCTGATCAGTGATTTTGTGCAAGTGGACTCTGATCCGGACCCGTTTTGCGGGTCTGTGACAGAGTCATTGGCTCATCCGGGGCGGATCGAGGGCGGAGTCATTTTTCTATCTGGGAAGGTGACCCACTCGTACCACCTGTGGTCTGCTGGTCAGGAAGCTGTAAACCCACCTATACAGGGATGGGCCTAGGCCCAGGTCCAACAGCTTAGAGACCAGCCTGGAGGGGACTATGGTGTTGAATGCTTAGCTGTAGTCTACAAACAGCACTCTCACATAGTTCCCCTCATCCACAAATGATGCCATATCCTTAATTAAACGTGTCATTAATTCAATTCAAACTGGTTTTTAAAGGCATATTTAATTATTACACTATTTCATGTTTTCTGTGCTACAGTGCATCATGAAATAACTGTCACAGAGGCTCGCCGACATACCATGAGCTCTGATAATGGATTGATGAAGTGTCACAGTCAGCCGGTGGTTGTGTGGGCAGCCAGAGTGTATTTCAAACAAGATCACAAACAGCAGTGGAGGAAGAAAGTGCCTCAAACGCTAAGGAAAGTTTTGAAATGCTACTGTTTCCGTGTCACCAAATACATTTTTAAGTTATAAGTTATATTTTTAAAAAGTTAAAATTTTATCTGTTTTTTTCTGTTGACACACAATGAAACTTATGTAGCTGTTAAGAGATCTGCTGAACAGTCTGTTGAGTAATTAGAAATATTTAAAAACTATTTAAAAATAGTTCTTTACCACCTTCTCCTAAATCGGTCCAGTGATCTTTCAAAATCATAGGAATTTCAAAAAAATTAAATAGGACAGCACGGTTGCACAGGGGTTCGCATTGTTACTTCGCGGGAAGAAGATCCAGGGTTCTCCCTGTGTTTGCATGGGTTTTCTCTGGGTACTCTGGTTTCCTTCCACAGTCCAAAGACATGTAGTTAGTGGGGTTAGATTAATTGGTTCTAAATTGCCTACAGGTGTGAATGTGAGTGCTTATCTGTCTCTCTGTGTTAGCCCGATGACAGACTGGTGACCTACTCAGGATGAACCCTGCCTCTTGCCCTATGACAGTTGGGATAGGCTTCCAAGCTGCCTTTTGAGTTTATGTCAGTCTCCCAAGTCCTGCATTTGGGTCCACATCCTGCTAAATCCTGACATATACAAGAAAATTTACTGTTGTGGATTCCATATTTTGATATAAGTTCTTGGAATGAGATGAAGTTTCTGTCTTGAATAACATGTTCTAGATTTTTTACCTCTTTCTCATGCCATGATGGAAAATTCAGTCTTTTCTTTTATTATTATTATTATTAATTACACATTTAATAAATTATTTAATTATGGATTTTTGCACATTTGACACTCCTTTTATAACAGCCTCTGAGATTGAAAGATAAAACAAAAACTGCAGTTCCTCTAGTGCACACTTGAAGCTTCTCTAAAAGTAAGCCAATCCCTATAGACGCCCATGTTAAAATGTCCAGCTTTACAGCAGAAATAAGCAACTTTACAGTCTGCTACAAAGTTTTCTTTGGCGTCTAGCTTCCTCCTGATAACAGCTGTTAAATGGGTGATTTGTTTCCATAACTCACCTGTTGGGATTTTGTTAAGGCTTACAGTCAGAGTTGATGCAGCCAGCTGCAGCTTCTAGCTGTCTGCTGTATCTCCAGTTCTAGTCACTGAATTGTCACTTGACTGTGTTAGCCCTGTTTTATTTTTATTTTTATTTTTTTGTGGCATTTTTTGTGAAATTTTCTGACAACATGACCACTGTGTGGCACAACTTCACCTACTTCCAAGGTGCATGGAGAAGAGTAATAATCTAAAAGATTGAAGCTCCAGCAACACCTGTAAAGAACAAATTTATTGCTTGACCAATGCGTTTCAGCCTGGGGCCTTCATCGGGGTCATCAAGAACTATATTGCAGACAACATTTGAAATAGTATATGTGTTTCAGTAGAAACAAATGTTTCATACTGTGTGGTATATTTTAAGTGAGCAAAATTCATTTTTGGTAGTTTGTTACTTAGCACAAATTAACATATATGTGTGCTGCACCCTATATGCTTCATGAATGCAGCTTGCAAGAGTTTGTTGATAACTTAGCACTCTGCCCTGTTGCACCTGGTCACTTCTGGCTACAAAGAACCCAAACCTGATAGCACTCCTGCTGAGTCTTTGGTTAATTCTCTGAAAGGCCAGATCTCAACTTTATTTCACCTACTAGTGTACCTCTCTTTCCTGATACTTTCTGTCAATACTGCATCTATACAAAATGTTTTTGTAGCTTAGAGGTGGCAAAAGTACTGTGAAATTAATTTCTGTGGCAATCTCCAGGAGATATCATGGCTGAATTCCAACCCCCAAACAGTATAAAACTAGTATGAAGTTGGAATTTGGTGAGTTAATCTAATAAGCATTATCGGCTTAAATTCAAATGAATGTATTTTGCCCTTGATGTAACCCAACTCTGCAAAAGTCCAACATAGTACATCATTGTAAATTTTACCACACTGTAAAAAAATAACCAGTTTACCCTGCACTAAACTAACTAGTATTTGTATGCAACCTCTAAATAACACAAAGATAGTACACTTCAATTTGTAAATAGGCCTGTCCCCAGTTATCGAGCCTGGCTATTGGGAAATGAGTTAGTGCGTGAGGTTGAGAGAGTCCAGCTAGATGCTAATGCTCAGGGTATGAGCATTAGCACCTCTAATGCTACTTTTTCACTAGTACCGACTCGACTTGATCCAACTTGACTCTACTTTCAGGTTTTTCCCATTAAGTGGTACCTGAAAAAAGTATCTGATACAAGATACCATGTACCTTATACTTTTTTAGTACCTACTGAGTCAAGCCAGAAATGTCACATCAACAGAATGCATACCACAGATTAAGCAGTGGCATCACTAGACGTCTCCTTCACAAGAATCAAACCCACCATTTTTTTTTAAATCTGGCAATGAGGGAAATGGCTACGCACTAACCAACACAGATATTTTTGTGCTTGGTGGCTGACAACAGACTCCAGAGGAAGCTAGATGGAGCAACTGTTTGTGTTTGTGTCACGGGACCTTAGTAGGACCTTGCGGAGGAGTTACTCAACTGTAATTGAAACTAATGAAACCGAATAGAGTTGAGTGGAGCTGTGCTGTGCTGTGCTGTGTAGGTACAAGTGGAAAAGAGGCATAGGTCTAAGGGTATGGTCCTCAGTCAGACAAGTGTTGAGGAGTTTAAGCATGTAGCCCTGTACCCTGTTGGACTCTGAGGCTTAGTGAATGTAATAAAACTGTGAGAATATAATCAAACTGTTTATCACAGGGAAAGTATGATTTTTAGGACACTCAAACCTAGCATTAGCTGGCTAGCTAGTTGTTTATCCAGTTTGTCAGCTGCCCAATGATAGGACGGTTGCATGTCTACTGACAATAAGTAGGTGACAATTTCCTGAATAAATAAGCGTGTTTATGCATGTTTTTATGTGTTAATTTTTTTTCCATTTCTCCTTCAGTTCAGCAGATAAAGCTTGAGGTGAGTAGGAAGACGATCTTAATCATCTTATCTTAACTTATCTTAATTAAGATAAGTTGTAGAAGATGGATGTATGGATGGTTGGATGCCAGTGATGTTGCTTTCCTTCGCATTTTTGCTTCTTTCGTGAATGGTACCCTTTCTCCAATGATAAAATATGGGTATGAGCCTTCATATCTTGAGTATTAAGGTGCAGGCATGAATTTAAATGTCCCTCCATGGCACATGAACACCTACAAGTTCTCTTCGCCTCCACTTTCGGCGTACTACACATGTAGCCGGTCTCCAGCCACATATGTAAAACATTATTAGTCAGAAGGGGGATGTCCTTCCCAGCTCTTGTGTTCATATTTATTTTTAATGGATGGCATTACCCTGACAGCACAGTAACACTGTGAGGAATCTTGGAGTCATTTTTGACCAGGTTATGTCCTTCAATGCACATATTAAACCTTCAGCTGATCCAAAATGCTGTAGTTAAAGCACTGACAAGAAAGCACAAAGAGAGCACATTTCTCCCATATTGATTTCTCTTTATTGGTTTCCTGTTAAATCCAAAATTGAATTTATAATCGTTCTTCTTACATACAAGGTCTTGAATAATCAGGCCCCAGATTATCTCAAAGACCTCATAGTAACAGATCTCCCCAGTAGAGCACTTCACTCTCAGACTGCTGGCTTACTTGTGGTTCCTAGAGTATTTAAAAGTAGAATGGGAGGGCTTCAGCTTTCAGACCCCTCTTCTGTGAAACCAGCTCCCAGGTTGGATTCAGGTGACCCTTACCCTGAACCATCCTTTACTTATGCTGCAATAGGCCTGGCCTGCTGGGGGCTTACCATGATGAACTGAGTGTTTCTTCTTCACATTCTTCTTTTTCACTCTCTACTCTGTATTTAATCATTAGTTATTATTAATCTCTGGCTCTCCCTTCCCCCACCCCCGACTGGTTGCAGCAGATAACTGCCCCTCCCTGAGCCTGGTTCTGCTTGAGGTTTCTTCCTGTTTATCCACAAGTGCTTGCTCATAGGGGGTCATCAGATCATCATTATATATTGTAATGTAGGGTCTTTGCATTACAATATAAAGTGCCTTGAGGTAACTGTTGTTGTGATTTTGCGCTATATAAATAAAATTGAATTGAATTAAACATTTCTTTACAAATGAAATTATGCATAAAGATACAATGCATTACAGGTCAGTGTTTTTTTTTTTAGCAGTTTATGTATTATTGTAATTTCTTGAATGGTCTATCAATACCACATATTAACCGCTTAAACTATTTTAGTAGCCAGATAATTGTCACTTGCTGGAAAGCTGCCAAATCTGAATGCTTATATGGTAATAGTAATAAATGTTCAGTAAATGTAGTGGAATGATAGTATAAAGTAGCCTAAAATGAAAATACTCATGTAAAAAGCCTTATAAGTGTAAGGTCCTGAGGAAATATAAATCCCTGTAAATATACAAGCAGAAGCAACAAAGCTTTAGTCTTTCACGTTTCCCTTTCAGCATCAGTGTGGATGGAAAGTCAAAAATGAGAAGACACCACACTTGCACGGCAGTCACCCTGTATATATGAGCCTGCAGGTAACTATAATGGGTGGGGGTGGGGGGCAAAGGTAAATTTCTCTTTTATGTAAACACACACACAAACACACACACACACACACACACACACACTTTCACACTTGGCATAAACAGATGTCTGAGACAGTAAAAGCTCTCTCTCCTTTCATCTTTAATGAAAAACATATTTGGTTCTGCCTCCCCTCCCACCACACCAGCACCCACGCACATCCATTCACATCCTTTACAGAAACATACAGCACAGCGCTGCAGGGCTGAGCTAAGGGAAGCACTCATTATGAACATCAAAGGACTCGATGGGCGCTGACTTGATCCTTTGAGATGATTGGAGTGTCTCACTTGGTGAACAAAAAGCTTGGACGTCTCTGCGCGCCTCTTACACCATCGGCCAGGGTGGAAATTCAATTAGCAGGGCCGACAGAGGAGGAGGAATGTAAAGATGTGAAGGAAATGGGTCATCACTTTTTGCCAGGATGTGCTTTCAGATGACGAGTGGCGGATCAGACTCCCACATGTTGCCCCTGAAGCCTGGGGCCATACCGTAGGAAGCTGCAGTTCTGTTGTGGGCCCACAATGTACCACTGCTGAAATGTTTGATTGAACAACGCTATCGCTGAGTGACAATAACTTCCACATCAATTCTCATGTCATGCTCTGTCTGTCAGAGCTGACATGTTGTTCCTGTGTATGACAATGGCCAGCAGTGGTTTCTTTTAGACAAATGTCTGTGAGTGCTGCTGTTCTGGAGGATTACTGAGAGTTTGGCTTCAGGCATTTTCTTTCCTTTATGTTGCCTTCTGAAGGCAAGAGAAAAGCAGATCGTCAGCACCATCTAGTGCCTCTCATGGAACCTGTTTCATCTCTGGCAGCAGCAGATGCAAACCATGGCAACAGAGTTTCACTGGACTAAGTATGATTCAGAATTTCCATATTACACTAGTGGGTCTGCTGTCACTGCTTGCTTCTTGTTGAATGTCCCTCTCATAGATTTTTTTTTAACACCATTTGACATTTTGACATGAATTTTCCTCTTTATACTTAACTTCTGTCCACTTTTCACATACTAATATTCAAAAGTGAAGGAATATCTGTGAATGTATCACATGTGAATAGCTTCAATTGTTGGATAAATTAGCTAACATTATTTTATTACCAGGACATTCCAATTTGGGCTTTCGGAGCAGTACCTTAACCAGATTGCATCACTTTGGACTACAGGAGGAAGCTGGAGCACTGGAGAGGGAGCTGTATACTGGGGAAAGTTGGTGATGTAATTGAAGGTTTTTAAATAATAAACTTGTTCTAGGTTTTTAGCGTGTTGTTTGATCGACACAGAATGAAAAGAAGACAAGGGAAATAAGGAGTTTTTTTTTAATTTAATAAACGCCATTTCCAAAACGATTACAGGTTAAAGCCATTATTCAAACAGTTTTTACAGGTTAACCGGGGTGGCCTGATCTCATGTCCAGCGTCCGTTTGGGCCTGAGATGAGTACACACTGTGTTCTTCTCAGCGTAGGTTTCTTATGGTCAAATCTTATCAGAACAGAAAGCCTTAAGTGAATATGTGGCATTATTCAGACAAAACAATATGTAGAAGGCAGAAACCAGGCTTCAAGATGACCCTGGCGTTCTCTTTTTGTGTCGGCAGACAATTAGAAACAAGACATTCCAACAGGCACCAACAGAACCTTGGTGATCATGTAAAACAACTTGAGCCTTTGGGGAAATATGTAGGTTAAAGTTCACATGAGCATTTAAACCATTAAAATGGTTAATCTATTGATTAGCTTCAATCCTTCATGATCTACCTCCTCCGTTTAACGATGGTTGTCCACAGTGGACATTGATGACTTCTTTAACTCCTCTTTCAAACCATCTGTCTTCCCGGTCCAAAATTTGAACGCTTGCCTCCTTCAAAGAGTGTCCTTTCTCCTTCAGATGCAGATGTACAGCTGAGTCTTGTCCTGTAGGAATGGCTCTTCTATGTTGTGTCATTTGTTTTGTTTCTCCAGTGTAGCGGTCCAAGCACTGGACAGCACACAATATGTTGCTTATCTTCTGTTTGGGGGTTCTGTCTTTAGGATGGACCAGTTTATGCCTTTTACTGTAGGTTTGAAGTATACTCCTTGGTGATATAAAGGTAATGAAAAATTATGACTCAGGGGTTTGGCACTGATTTGGGTGCTCACAGATTACCACAAAAGAATATTTTCATCTGCAGACTTAGGTGGTGCTACAAAAGGATGCACTGTAGCTCTAATGCCATGGACAGGAACTAAAATGCAATGAGGCACGATAGATTTCACGACTCAGAGACCACAAAGACACCTGAAATAACACAATGGTGACAGGGGCCGGGTTCGCTCAGTGGGTAAGCAGGTGATCATATGGGTCACACGGCCGAAATGCAGCCAGCCTGGGTTTGAGTCTGACCTGCGCTGTGTGTATACCTCTTCTCTCTTTTTAAATCCTTCCTTTTCATATGTAAATCTTTCACTTGTGGTCTATATAAAGTAGAACTACAATGCATTGGTCTGAATTCCTCGTTATCATAGTTCTACAGACCCTTCTTTTACACCTTTTCTGAGAGCAGCTCGTTTTGGTGCGGTCTCTTTAAATGTGAATGAGACATTTC
>VUQJ01017797.1:1754-12528 GCA_015108635.1 Andinoacara biseriatus | reverse complement strand
GTTGGTGGAGGGGGGGGGGGGGGGGGGGGGGGGGGGGGGGGGGGGGGGGGGGGGGGGGGGGGGGGGGGGGGGGGCCGTGGAGCAGGTTGAGGGGATGATGGAGGTCGCGACACATGAGAGAGGGTACGGTTATTGGAGGAAGGTTGAAGTTGGGAAGGGTGGGGCTCTGGCGGAGGCCTGTGCCTCTTATTGGTCAAAGTAGATGGGGTAGAGGGAGGTTTCCTAGCATTAGGTGGAGAAGGGGGTCGGCGCTGTGGAGATGCTTGAGTGGGAGGGGGGGGATAAGGGATGGTTGGGTTCAGCTTGGGCGAGGGTGGAGGGAGAGGCAAGGGAGGCGGTGGCTGGCTGGTGCTGGGCTGGGTGGGAGCTAGTCTTTTTAGAGGGCCCCTCAGGCTCTGATCCACTTCGTCAAGGTTAATGTCGTCCAGATCAGTGGTGGCCAGGTGAAGACCACCAGGAAAACGCTTCACTTTTGGCTCAGAAGCAGGGGAGCGTGGCGGGGAGAGCTTAAAAGCAGAATGAAATGTAAGAAATTTCACCTCACATGTTAATTCAACTTTTGAACTATTTAAGAATGAGTGCATTTTAAATCCCCCGTTTACATTTCTACCAGTTTAACTTGCAGAAACATAATTTATATTTCTAGCCAAGAATGGGCTCTCAAAATGTTGAGACTGGCTTAATGTTTTGTTCATCATATGAATCGTCATTAATATTCTCCCCTTTTCTCCTGTTATTTGCTACCTCTTTACTCTATTCAAATGAGTGAACCGAGCACTGAGTGTCAAACAGCAGTATAATTTTTAAGCCCAAATGTGTTACAAAAACACATAATTGAACGGGCATTATGGGGTACCACCTTGCCCATTATTGTGGCCCTGCTGCGCCTTTTAGAACAACATTCATGTCCTTGTACTGGTACTAAAAAAATTGCACATAACATTATATGGATGAGCAAACAGTTGTTCTGAATGTGGCAGCGCTCTGACAGAGGAGGTCTCACTCTGTACCTCAGGGGATTCGTTCTCCACACATGAGATCTGCTCCAACCGCGTCTGACACAAACGCTCCACCCAGTGTTGCACCTTTTCTGACTCCTCTTGGTCTTCCCGTTCTGTCTCTGAAACCTAATACAGAGTCAGAGCCAGGCAGCATCACACAACAGGAGTCACACATGCTCACACGCCGATCCATAAAATAACAACGGCATACAGCTGAAATGAGCGCTTGCTCCTCTCCACTGCCTCCACATACCTCCTGAACCAGTCGACTGATCTTCAGCTGCTTCTCTCGTTCATACATCTCTTCCTTCTCTTTGGCAAGTTTCAGCTCAAACTCCATCTCCTTCTTGTTTTTTCTCTGCTCCTGCAGTGTGTCTGTGTTGGACACTTTCTTCTTTTTTTTCTTTTTTTCTCCTTTCTGACATGTCACCATTTAGTCAAAAAACAAGGAAGGAAGGGAACAGACAAATCTGCCAATCCAAACCCAAACGCTTCATATGCTAAAACTTTAAGACTTTAAAACTGTAACTGTAGCCAACAATATAAGATGACAAAAACAAACAAAAAAAACTTTTTTGAAGCCACTTTCACAGCAAACTGAACCCACACAGCTGACCATACCTTGCGTAAAGATGGCAGTTTCCCTTCATATCGATAAAACCAGCCAAATGCTAAAGATAGAAAACGAGCACAGGTCAGGCTTACAAGGAGGATTTCAGCTTAAACAGTGACATCAAACTCCATGCAGCCCATCCTTTTAAAAAGCAACACAAGAAGAGCCAAAGAAAGCACTGAAAGAAAGAAATGAATCCATTCACATACTCCAAATACTAGATGTTACCAAAAAAAATGCTGGAATTAACTTTCAAAAAAATAACTGGCATAATATTAGGAACAAATGACTCCCATAGGGAAACTGTGATTGCCAAAGGAAATCCAGCCCTTGTCTTTGTGCATGCTGCTTTGCACAGACATCCACCTACAACAGCTGTCACAATGACAGTTCCAACAGAGGTTCCAGACTCACTTCTCTGTCCTGGTCATCCTCCTCATCCTCCTCTGCGAAAGAGCTGGCTTCATTAACTTAGAGGAGAGGCCATAAAAAGCAGCACAGCACACAGCAGATGGAGAGCATGCAGAGAAAAGGGGAAAGGGAGGTGAAAAAGGGGCATCTTTCTGTTTTCAGTAGACAAGCTAAGTTCAGAAGTAAACACAGGATTCATGCATTTTAAAAGGAAGACACCATCATGTGTCCTTACGAGAACTTTTGGCCTTTGGAGTTGGAGTGGTTTTTATCTCAGGTTGGGTTGGTGATGGGGTCTTTGGACTGGATTTAGGGCTCTTGGGTCTGTCTGGACCATAGTCTTCCTCCCACTCTCTGTTGTGTTTCCTCTCCATAGCCGCAATCCTACAGATATGTACAATATTTTATACATGTTCAAACAATATTTGCTTCGAAATTCATGACTATCAAAGTAATAATGAGTTGTGTACCTTTCCATTTCCTTCTTATAACGCTCCTCTTCCTCCGCAGCTTTCTGAGAGATCTCCATCTTTCGTCTGGTAAAACACACCATTAATACAAACTTTAATGTCTGTCCAGACAACATATAAGTGTACTGGGTTATAAATACACAAAATACACTGACCAGCCAGAACATTAAAATCACCCCTGGGTGACAGAAATATGGATGTTACTTTGGCACATATTCCCCACCTATATAATTCTGCTGCTTATGCAACCCCTTGGCCTGCAAACTCCCCAGATAGTAATTAATCACGCTTCTGTGGATAGGCCATAACATGCCACGGACCCCATCATCAGGATCAATCCAGGATCCTCTGCCTGTGTCAAAAGGATGCCCCTGCAGGTCCTGTGTCTATGCTCTGAGATGTCAGAGGTGTATAGGTGGTCACAGAGGGGGCAGGTGATTTTAATGCTTTGGCTGTTTAGTGTCTTTAATATAACTTCTGCTGCCTTTGAGTGTCAGCACTGCAACTTATGATATGCAGTCACATTATTCATCCCCAGATACTGTTGGCATCAAAGCACTGAGCATATCGAGTGTGTCCTCTGAATTTACAAGCAGCAAGTGAAATTTGTAAATCATTTAATAAGGTGAACAAAAATCTAACTGATGTGTTTACAATACAAGCCGACTGACAGATATTTTTGGTGACTGGATCCAGAGTTTCAGTTTCTGGAAAATATCAAGGAAACATCAGTCAAAACCTTTAGCATTAGATGATGACATTTAGCCTCTTGTTGTTCACATATTGATATTCCCAAACTGATTATTGACCCAGTTATTGGTTTACTTTGTACACCAGAGTCCAAATCTGGCTTTTATGCATCTGACAGTAGTGATGAACTATTGAATGAATGAGTGTTGTTTTTTTTTCTGTATATACAATAAAAAGTAGCAGCATTTTATATTTGAAAAAGCCTTCTTGAAGCCTGTTAACTGCATAACATTTGCCTGAGGTTTCCATATTTTTGCATAAATTGTTTTAGCTGATTACAGTACGGCTCATAGTCTGGGATTGTCTTTGGTTTGGTTAAGCTCTTAATTTCAGTGACCATGCCTTGACAATATGAAATTTGATGAAGAGTAATTTGTGTGGAGTTTGCATGTTCTCCCCGTGTCTGCGTGGGGTTTCCCCGGGTACTACAGTTTCCTCCCACAGTCCAAAGACATGCATTTACTGGGGTTAGGTTAATTGGCTATTCTAAATTGCCAATGGTTGTCTGTGACTCTGTGTTGGCCCTGTGACAGGCTGGCGACCTGTCTGGCCCTATGTCAGCTGGGATAGGCTCCAGCACCCCCCGCAACCCTGAAAAGGATAAGTAGAAGCAAATGGATGGATGGATGGATTCCATGATTTACACATACAGCTGGAGCTGCAGGAGCAAAGCCGAGGGGCCATGCAACATAACCATAACCAAACCGCTAAATTTCCACCCAGTAACTGTCAAACATTTTATCAGAACAATTTTTCTATGGATGTTGTTTGGACATCTTTTGATTAAATGATGGTAGTGTACCAATGCAAAAGTCATCCCTGTGTAACCAAATTATAAGAGTTAGCCACCAAAAAAAGTGTGACTTTTACCTATTTCAAGTGATTTGCCACACTGAAACAATGTGTTAGTGGCATTTACATTACATTAGTTTTCAGTTATTGTTGGAATTAACTGAAAAAAAGTGTGATCCAAAGCTTAAGTGGCATCTATTTGAACTGAGTCAGATTAAAGTTGTACCTGTGAAGTTCAGGCGACAGCAGTCTTGCTAACTAGCATGAAGTCAGCAGCTTACATTACAATGCAAACCGTACAACTCCCACTACACATTGAAGAAGCTCTTTCTCAAGTCAAGACAAGGTTAATTAGAAGTTTGGTGCTGTTCACTCACTGTCTCTCCTTCTCCTGCTGCTCTTTAATGATTTTGTTGGTCTCCAGTGCCACCCTCTTCTGGTGCATCAGCTCCTTCCTCTCCAGCTCTCTGCGGGCCTCCAGTGCCAGACGCTCCTCATCTGTCATAAACAGCTCGCTGCCCTGAGAGAGTGAGAGACGCCGACAATAATGACGGAAAGACATACAACAGGGGGTCCTCAAACGTTGGCTCTGGAGACTGGCAGGCAAGTCCAAACCAGTTTCTCCGACCAGGGACAGAGGGGAGATGTCAGTTTTTGACACCTGACATCCTTGAAGCATCATTCAGAATTACTGAACATGTCAGCAATTTCTACAACGTGGATATAATTACAATATCCTGTGATTCTTGTAGGTGCTTTTCTTTGAACTTTATGAGCGTAAACGTTTGAGTGAAAAGCCTAAACTAATTTGGTTTTCCCTTTATTTTAATGACAGCATGCTCTTGAACGAGTATCATTTACACATACTGTAGTTGTGCAAAACCTGGTGACCTATGTCATCCCTGCATCATATGACCGCAGCCTAAAGAGCTTCTTGTGATTTCAGGAATGCCTGGCTTGTTTATTTCTTAAACAAATGTTTGACGGTCTTGAGATCAGGTGACTGTGAAAGCCAATGGCAGTCCACATTCCTTGTCTTCACTGGTCTCTAGTTATTTAAAACTTATATTATATTAAATAGACTGGTACTCATTTAGCACTCTCTATAACTCTAATGAATGCAATTTGGGGTTCAATACTGGCAGAAAATCTTGCCAGATATATAGACTAGAGGAGCTGGGGATTAAACCACTGACCTTCCAATTAGTACACAACCCTCTCTATCTCCTGAGCCATATCCACAAAGTGTGAAATCTTTTCCACAAAGCAGAAGATAGAAAATGTCTTTTAAGGATGGAGCTCCTTCTCTTTGACCAACTCGAGAACTCAAGAGTATTCATACACGTCTGTTATTGCCATGAGTGTCTAGCTTGGATTAATCAGTAAATAGTACCCATTTTTCTTTCTCCTATCTCAGTCCTGATGTTTCTGTCCTTGTTTCCTCTGCTGAGAAATGGTACAGAGACCACTAAACATCCCTTAAGACCACAACCATCTTCTTGTGACCTTGGCGTATTGATTTTCTGCTGGTGTGTTCACTTTTGGTGTCCCTGTTCATGCTTTGGATGTAACTAGAAAGTGTTTAACAGTGCAATGGATAGTCTACTTAGAAAACTTTAGTCTGCTGACAAAGCCTCTCTATCCTTATAATAATAATTTCACACAGACCTGGTGGCATGTTTTCAGCTATCACAAAGCTACTTAATGAACAATGTTCTGCTGGTACAGCCACATTAAAACAGGTGAAAATGGTTGCAAGTTGATTGAAATCATCATGAGTTATAAACACTACTTCAGCCGAACAAATATGACTGTGATTCAAGTTCACAGTAGTCTGGGATTTCCCACTGTTGGAACAAAAACCTATAAATTCATTCTAGAAATATATTGTATTTTATACACACTGCATTATGCAAATATTCCAAATGATTTATTGTTGCATGGTTCTTCAATTGTGCAGAAAAATAACATTATACCTATATGAGAAGCTAGAGAGAAAATTAAAGTGTCCCTGGTACCTGACAGAGTCCTTGGTTTCAATGAGCTGTAGGGGCTTTACTGCACATGCCCAAACAAAGAGGTACTCACAAATAAATACATTAGACAGGCACCAAGAAAAATAATAAATAAGATGGAAATACTTGTCTCTGTTACACAGGCCTCATCACTGAGTCTCAGAGCAAACAACCTGCTGAGTAACTTGACTGATGATAAATGTTGCTTCTGCAGACAGCCGGGCAGAAGCACCGGCTGGGTAATGTGATGTCTCCAAAACAAATTGACATATTAATCTGAGTAATGCAGGAATGCATGAGAAATGAAGCAGGAGGCAGAAGTTTCTGTCTCTACATCCATGACAGATGCCTTAAGTGTTTTACTTTCTGAGAGGAACACATTTTCTCAGAAGTTGTTTCATAAGTAATTAAAGTGAGTTTATCTGAAAGGTTTCTCTTCATCTGCCCTTTAGTCTTTAAAGTTATGCAAAATAAAAGTTAAAGTTTTAGCCATTAAACTATATTATAATCCATAATAAATATCAGAGAAATGTGGTAATATCTTTAAATTCAAACACATGTAATACATGTAAGAAAACATGACAATACATGTGTGAATCAAAGTAACAAAGTTAAACTCTTGTTAAAAGCTGTTTCATTATATATGGTTCAATGAGGCAAGTTGCAATAAAAGCATAAGGCAAAATCTTATGTAACTATTAATTATATATACACTATTAATTATACATATATGCACTCACCGGACACACTTAGGTACACTTGTGTGTTCAGAGATGGTCTCCTGAGTGGTTATTTGAGTTACTGTTGCCTTCTGATCAGATTGAAGCTACTAAAATTCTCCTCTGACATCTGGCATCAACAAAGCATTTTCAGCCAGAGAACCCTTATCTCTTTTTTAGACCATTCTCTGTAAACCTTAGAGATGGTTTTGTGGGAAGATCCCAGTAGATTTCCAAAATTGAAGCAATTTCAGAAATAGAACAGCTTGTCTTGTCATTGTCACTTAAATCACCCTAATTCCCCTTTCTGATGCTCAGTTTGGACTCCAGGAGGTCATCATGACCATGTCTACTTGCCTAAATGCATTGAGCTGCTGCTATGTGATTGGCCTATTAGATATTTGCTAGCAGGTGTACCTAACAAAGTGGATGGTGAGTGTAAATTGGCATACATTTCTATGCGAAACAATGCAGTTAAGAGTGTACTTACAGCTCCTGTTAGAACTGTAATAGTCAGACTTCTGCTGCTCTTCAGGACTTTCACAGCCTAAAAATGTCAAAACAGAGGACATCAAATAACACTCGCAAGGTTCAGATTCATGAAATTGAAAAAAAATTAACCACATCAACAATGTATTTATTCTGTAGGAAGTGTTGTGTGTTTTATGTGCATTTATCAGGGTGTAAATAATCCCCATATCCAGTCAAATATAGGTACATCTTGCAAGATTTGTTTTGGCCAGTAGCCACAGGAAGGATTTTTGCTGGTTAAAGTGAGAGGAGGATAAATTTGGCTGTGGTTATGCAGCTCAGTGAGTTAAGCTGAGAACAAATACAGGTGATAGAAGGCTTAACTTTTCCTTGCATCAGAGGCATAGTGTTTTAAAACCAAGGCAAATAGAAAAAAAGGAAAACAACCTCTAAATAATTAAATTAAGCAAAACATACCTCCCTATGGTCCATGTTGGTGAAATCGACCCCGTTCACCTCCACAATCTGGTCTCCAATCTACATTTTGTTATGAGACACATATTCACTGTCAGTAAGTTTATAAGTGTCAACATTTCATGAAAGTGCTGTGGTCTTTAAGAAAAATCACCTCAAGCCCAACTTCTGCAGAAAGGGAGCCTGGCTTGATATTACTGATGTATATACCAGGTTTCTGGGTTGGACCACTGGATATGCTGATGCCCATACCCTTGGTACCGACAAGACTGAGGAAAACTTTCTTCTCCTTGATCTCCTTTCCTCCAATGGATGCCAAGCCTGCCACGCTGCTTTTTTTCTCCTTGGAGAGTACAAATAGAGTTTTTTAGCCGGCTCCTAAACAAATGCCATTAAGAAAAAAAAGAATTATATCTCTCACCCCTGATTCAGACACAAACTGGTCCACAAACTGCCACTTGAGGGGTTCATCTGACGAGCTAGAGAAATGAGAAAAAGCAGTGAGAATTCAGCTCTGCGCAGCGAAACTATTCCAGAGCATGACACTGTTTTTAGAACCGTAATATATAAATGAATTATTTTCTCACCCTTTCACTGGGATCATGCCCACATCTGCACAGAAGGAAAAATAAAATAAAACAAGCTAGTTAGTAGATCACGGTGCTTTTGCTGTAAAATAAGTCTGTGGCTTACGTACGTCGAATTTTGAGTGACACAGTGTTCTTTGTCTTGATGAGACTGATGACCTCCTCGTGGATACAGGAGGAAATTGAGTATCCATTGATTCGCACAATCTCATCACCGACCTATAAATCAATACAAGAGAGTATACTATAGTTGAGACACTAAATGTCATTATGTAATTTCAAGTGATTTACAGTCAAATTCTTAATTTATGAGGTAAGGCTGGTTTTAAAGTTACATGCTTTCAGCAGAAAAAAGCTACCGTACTGATTTAAAAATGTGTAAACTGCAATTTGAATACTTTTTAAAAACAGTGGACTTGGGGTGAGCACTGGGATTAAACTAGCTTGTGTTTACCAGCAACACTAGCACATATTCAAGGGCATTATGTGCCTCAGTATAACACTATGAAGGGTAATGGACAACACAGTGAAGTGGAATAAAGAGCTGTGAGAGTGCAGGGTTGAAATAAACTGTTGCTCTCTGCTAGACAGGCGTGTGACATTGCAGAGAGTTACTGCATGAGGTTTGAATTATTTCCTGTGTCTGTCCTTGGGCAGAAGAACTGAATCAGCCTGCCTCTCCAGTAAGAGGTGCAGAGGAGATTATCCAAGATGGATAAGAGTTTAACTTCATTACAGTTATTACATTAAATCTTACCACTTTGAAGCTGAGGAGCAGTTTGCTTGTTTAGTGATGCAGTCTTGGTGTTACTCTTTTTCTGACATTTTCAGTTTGTGTTCAACTAGAACTAGTAATATCAAATCTACTGCTACTGTACTGACAAATAATTATTCCACACATGGATAGATTCATACATAGTGCTGTAACTCGGGTTTGTATAAACTGATTAGACGTATTTAAAAAAAAACTGTAGTAACAAAACAAAACAAAAAACATGAATAATTATAATACCTGTAGGCCGACATTATCAGCCTGTCCGTCTTTTATAATCTGGGATATATAAAGGCCACAGCCAAACTCCAGCCCTCCTCGGACACTTAGACCTAGGCCATCACGATTTGTCCGATCCAAACGCACCTCTTTTAGCTTCCTGCACAAATCAGGTGAGAAAGGAAAATATAAAGGAAGACCCATGAGATGCAGAAAGCTAATATAAGGTCAATATTAAAAAAAGACAGTATATAACCATGTTGTACTAACCTTGACCTCTTGGGGGTGAGCGAATCATACTCCACCTGGTGTTTGAGTGGGATGAGAGGTCGGATGGCATCAAACAAGGGGAGGCGCTTTGGTTCATTAATTACCAGCTTTAGGTCTCCCACCAGCACTGGCAAATCCATCGACCTGGAAAGTGAGAGGAGGATGATTATTGGCTTTACAACAGTTTACCTCGTCTGCTAATTTAGGCCAACACAAACAGTGAAAGCTTCCCTTGAACAAGAAACAAAATTAAGAAACTCTGTAAAAACTGGTTTCGAACAAGCTTGAAATGCTGTGCAAAATGCAGATAATTATTTAAACTCATGTTTAATTGTTTCAAATTGCTAGTCCTTAGTCTTAGGCTTATTTTTTTGCTTCATAATGCACCAAATTTCTTCAAGGTGTGGCATGTCTTGACTGCGGTTGGGTCAGTTTAGCAACCAGGTTCTTACTAATCCCTGCAGAATTTGGCTTGACATTGTCATGATAAATAAGAAAAGTCTTCCCTGAAAACTTGTGCTCAAGAGGTGAAAATGTCACTTCTATCAGACTCTACAAACCAGATTCTTTTTTTAAATGTTTGTACTTCACCTTCTGCACTAACTGACACAACTTATCAGGGTTAGCACAGCAATTTCTCTAGCGCCACAGGGGATATTAATTCCATAACAAAAATATTTCAAAAACATGCAAATGCTCCATTGAATATTTTGTTTTTATTTTAGGGTAAAGGGCAACTGGAATAAAGCAGCAAAAGCTTCCATGTCACCTCCGTTTTGAATAATTAATATGTGCCATTTTAGCTCCATTTGGAGGTTGAACATAAAAAGAGCTTTTGTTGATAACTGGCCAGGCTTGTCGGAGCTCAATGGAAACCGATCAGAGGCTTAACCAATAGGGTCACAGGACTCTGCCTCTGTACAAAGATTAATTGAAACCTAGACCTCTCTCTCCCCCCTCTCATATCCTCTAGGACCAGGTTTTTATCAAAAACCATGACAGAGAGGAGAGTTTAAACTGGAGGTCTCTGTGGATTAAAGCTGTCAGGGACAAGATTAATGGCTCCTGAGCATTAATCATGAAAAAGGTAAAAGTTAGAGAAAGCTAAAGGAGCACTGTATTTAAATATGTACAAATACAACAAACGGTGGTCACCACATTTGCTTCATTATAACCCTTTTTTCCGTACCTGTGCAATGTTATTTAAGGA
>VUQJ01017787.1:20691-35700 GCA_015108635.1 Andinoacara biseriatus | reverse complement strand
CAAGTTTTTGCCCCAAGTGGAGGAGTTAAAGTATCTCGGAGTCTTGTTCACGAGTGATGGAAGAAGGGAACGGGAGATCGACAGACGGATCGGGGCTGCTTCTGAATTGGGAGCTGAGCGTAAAAGCAAAGCTGTCATTTTACCGGTCGATCTACGTTCCCACCCTCACCTATGGTCACGAGCTTTGGGTAGTGACCGAAAGAATAAGATCGTGAATACACGTGGCGGAAATGAGTTTCCTTCGAAGGGTGGCTGACCTCTCCCTTAGGGATAAGGTGAGGAGTGCGGCCATCCGTGAGGGGCTCAGAGTAGAGCCGCTGCTTCTCCACATCGAAAGGAGCCAGTTGAGGTGGCTCGGGCATCTGATTAGGATGCCTCCTGGCCGCCTCTTGAGTGAGGTGTTCCTGGCATGTCCAACTGGGAGGAGGCCCCGGGGTAGACCGAGGACACGCTGGAGAGATTATATCTCTCGGCTAGCCTGGGAACACCTTGGGGTCCCTCCTGATGAGCTGGTGGAGGTAACTGGGGAGAGGGAAGTCTGGGCTTTTCTGCTTAGGCTCCTGCCCCTGAGACCTGGCCCCAGATAAGAGGAAGACGATGGATGGATGGATGGATGGATGGATGGATGGATGGATGGGTGGGTGGATGGGTGGATGGATAGAGAGTACGTCCGCGGCTGGTTGGGAGCCAGCAGCACACAAAGACAAACATAAACATGAACACAAACACAAATATGAACACAAACACAAACAAGAACACAAACACGGATGTGATGTAAAAGAAGTAATCTTAATGTTTTGTGTGTTATTGGTTTTTATATTTGCATATTTTTAAATATATTTATTGCATGCTTTTATTGTGGGGTTTTTACTTCTTGCCACAACAATCAGGGGAATGGGCAACACCTGCTTGGTGACCTTTTTAAAGGGTGGACACAGCAGAGAAGGAGGACTGGAAACAGAGGGGAAAAAAATGAAACAGGAGGGGGAAAAGCAAGAAAAGAAAATGGACTGAGAGATTTGTCTGAGTCTACGGAGTGGAGGGAAACCTGAGCAGAGGTGACCCAGCAGACCAGACACACACGGATGACCAGAGGAGAGGCAGTGATGGAGTCTGGATTTTGGTTTTGGGGAAGCCGGAGCAAGCCATCGAGTTGTGGCTGTGGTCCAAGTGGAGTTGGGCCCGGTGCAGGTGTGGCCTCCAGCAGGACACCCTGGGTGAGAGGATTGGTTGCTGCAGTGACCCGAGAAACCTTTTATGGGACTAGAATGTATGCATAATGCGTAGCTGGACTGGAGGTTTACATCTGTTTTTAGTTTGTGTTCAATTTGCCCTCTGTTCATTTTATTGTAAATAAACCGCAAGTTTTGACAGTTCTTTGTATACTCCTTGGCTACCACCTATTTTTGTGTTTTTTGTTTTTTTTTAAAGCTGCTCTCCACCTGATTTAATTGAACACAGACCCCTGATACACAACACAGAAGAGTTGACACAGGAGTGAAAACAGAGACAAATGGAACACAAGAACAAAAGAAACAGGAACTAAATACAAATAACTCTAATAACAGAATTCTGAAACATATATATGTGAGCAAAACTTAGCAGCAGCAGAAATACAACAAAAAACAGAACCAGAAAAAACACAACGGCCCAGCACAATGACAAAACCAGCCTTTGTGTAATATAAATAGGTTCTAACCTGATGATGATTAATGTGAAAACACATGAAAAGTGTAAAAACATCTAAACTTACTTTGCGATGTCAGTCGAGGAGTCTTTGCTGGTTTCTGTACTCTGATGTTCTCACACGGTTTCCCAATGTTTCCACAAAAAAAAACTGATTTCATTTAACTGAGTTTCTTTTAAACAGCTGTTTCAGAACAAACCCCTTCAACCTTTGCTTCCAGTCCTCCCACCTGAACTGACTGTCCTCACCGTGACAGCTTGTCCATCCAACACCAACTGCTGCACAACCAGCAGTTAGAAACATAAGAGCAAGAAAGCAGCTTTTATATTGTGCAGCAGATGAAAGACCATAACTTCTACAAAGGTTGATTTTCTTTACAGCGAAGCCGACTTTGTCGCACCCCCAAGGCAGTGTTTGCACACTGATATTTTTCTGAGGTCATGTTTCGCTCCTTTGTGTCTCTGGTGGAAAAAGCTCTTTAGAATCCAACACAGAATTGATTTACAGAGCAAAGTGAAGCTCGCAGAAAGGATGTAGTTCTTTGTTCCCTTTATAAATGTGGCTTTGCTCGTAACGAATGGAACCTAACGTGGAAAAGCAAATCTCAACAAAAACTGAAGCAGTTCTGAGGTTTTACTCATGCCCTCAGGAGGTGGCATCAAATGTCTTTCTAGTCATACAAAAGGACTGAAAACACCTGAATTCTTCCATTAAATCATTTAAAATCTTCCCAAATTATCAGTATCAGTATCAGGAACACACTGAAAACACAACCGCTGTGGCCCAAGTTTTCTTGCTGCCATTATTTTGCAGACTGGCGCAGTGAGCAGACACACACACACACACACAATACCGTTTCAGTCAGTTACCGTATTTTTTGCACTATAAGGCACACTTAAAATCCTTAAATTTTCTCAAAAATTGGCCGCAAAATACGGCTTATAGTCTGCAAAATACGGCATCATTTGTCCTTTTAATCATTGTTTTTATTTATTTTAGTTAACAAACTTTTTTCTCTTTCAGTTTTTGTTGTTTCGTTCGTTTTCATTCATGATAATAACTTTGATTCTGTTATGATGAAAATTTTAAGGAAGCTGTTATGCTACGTTTGAGCATTTACTATTATCTTATTTCGAATTCTTATGGTTGCTGTAATTTCATATGTAGTTTTAAAGTATTTTTGTAATTCCCTCTATAACAACTAAAGCTTTCACCACCAGAGGGCAGTAGTTCAACAGCAGGTGTGTTGATTTAAATTTTTCAATTTCTTTTTTCACAGCTTCACAGGAATTTACAGGAAGTAACTTTAAAGATACAAAAATAATACTGGCTTAAGGTTTCAGTGCAAGATTGTTTCATAATGCATCCTGTGACTTATTCTAATTCTAATTCTTCTAAAGCAGGAACCTGACTGTCGAGGAAGCAGGAAACTGTAGGACCTCTGAAGAAAAGCAGACGTAACATAAACTCTGCAGAGTTACTCATTACTTTAAAATAGTTTGTTTCTATTTCTGTGACTTTTCTTCCTTCCTTGTTCTTCTAAACCTACATTTTAAACATCACTAGGAGCCAGTGAGTGTTCTCCAGTTCTGGAAATGAAACCCTAAATTCAACAGAACTCCACGGCCAATGCTGGGAAATTACACCATAAGTCTTGAACTGAATTTTGAAGCATTGCTGATATTTTGTTTCTCCATCCTCAGCCTCTGCGGCTCAGAGATGCTTGGAGAGTTTAGAAACTAAGTCTTAGTAATAACCCATCACTGTGAGAGCTGCAGAGCTGCAAAATTGAACTTTTTTTTTAACCTCTGGCTAACATAACACCTGTACATCGGTGACTAATTGGCTCCCAAATCTGATGACCAAAAAGTCTCCATGAAGAGGTCGGAGGCCGCCTTCTGCTCGGTTTTCATTCTCTGGTTAGCTTCAAGATTGAAAAACTGGCTACATTTAGGAAACGAGAGTTTGTGATAAAAGACGTCCCGTTTACAGCAGCTATCCTGCTTATTGGGGGTGATGACTTGAGAATGTCTGGCTCACCAATGCCAAAATCTGGTGCATCAAGTGCTGCTGATGTGTGAGAACTACACAAGCAGGTGGACAAAATGAATGCAGGTTGGCTAAAAAAAAAGGCCTAAAGAGGTGATTTTGCCAGCTAATGAAACAGCAGCTGAGTATCTACAGTCGTGCCTGCTTTTGAACCCTTTCAGTGTCAGCAGCCTTCTCCAAACACAGACCCTCACAGACCATCAGCCTTTGGACTGGATGGAGATGTTTCCACTGGCAGCAATAATCTGTTTGACGTGGCTGCGCGTTAATGAGCTCGATGTGATGGAGAACCTGAGTATAGCCTCCAGCATTACTCCCCAAAAAAACACCCACAAAGGCTGCACACAGTTTAACACACATGCGCCTGCACGGCGAGCAAACACACGTGCTTCGTATCTGTCTGTTTTTAAAAGAACTGCTAAAACCTGCTGTTTGCAGTCTTCCAGCATTGCTCAGCTGTGATTGTCAGTTAGATCTTTTTTAATAGCCTCACATCTTTGTGTCTTTGTCGTTATTGTTCTTGTTTGTGGAATAAACAGAACACAAATATTCAATAAACGTTTAAAGTTATTTTCCACTTTCTATCAGCTCAGAGTTTCAGCATGAATCTCAGGCTGCTGCTGTCATGTCACACAGATGAGCCAGGAGCAGCTTCACCCAAACTGATGAGCTTTAAATAAAGGAGATGAAGAATGGTGAGATTTACCTTTCAGCTCGTCGGTGTCCCTCTCATCTTCACCAGCAGAGATAAAGAGCAGCAGTGGCATCCAGGTGCTGCAGGAGAGTTTATGTATTAGCTTTGTGTGACTCACAGCTTCATTCGACAAGTTCCAACAAAGTCAAAGGTGCTTCCATTCCAGCCGCAGAGAGGCCCCCGGTGCAGCTGCAGGCTCTGTGAATCAAAGGGTAAAACACTGCGATTAAAGCAACTCTTCACCAATTCACTTATGCTTGGATTAAACTGTGTTTGTGGCGAGCAGGTTCAAATTTTTTAATTGGATTCAATAAATGAAAAATTAAAAAGTCAGAAAAACTTGCCTCACTGAAAGGTTTCTGTAAAAAAAAAGAGAGAGAGAGAGAGAGAGACCGCAGCAAACTTTGTGCACAGAAAAATTCCTACAGATTAAAACGATAATAGTTCTTCATGTTTACTTGCTTTGGCTCTCAGAGCCGCAGTGAAGCCCGACTCTCACGGTTCTGCACCAGCAACTCTTTTTATTCTCAGTCAAGCAGACAAATGCTGTTTAAATCATTTCCATGACAATGTTTCCGTTTGATGAAAATATTTGTGCCGCATTTATTATATTGTAGTTTTATTTGCATACATTTGCTGTCAACATAATCAGGTGCACCATGCTAGTACCAGGTTGGACCCCATTTTGCTGCAATCAATCAGAAATTTTGGTCCATTTTGTTATGATAGCATCAGTCAGCTGCACATCCATGATGCAAATCTCCTGTTCCAGCACATCCCAAAGCTGCTCTGTTAGACTGAGACCTGTGACTGTGGAGCAGTGACCTCACTGCCATGTTCTGGAAACCAGTCTGAGATGATCTGAACTCTGTGACATGAAGTATTATCCTGCTGGAAGCAGCCATCAGAAGGTGGTACACTGAGGTCATAAAGAGACCGACAGGGTCAGTAACAATGCTCAGGCAGGCTGTGGACTTTAAATGATGCTTAGCTGCTTAGCTGGGGCCCCAAAGTGTGCCAAGGAAATATCCCCCACACCATCACACCACCAGCAGCCTGGACCGCCGATAGCAGCAGGACAGATACATGTTTAGACATCTTTTTCATGCTTAAATGCACTGACTGGCTGCTGTGTGACTTCCTGATTAAATATTTGTGTAAAGAGCAGTTGTAAATGTGTACCTAATGAAGTGGCAGGTGAGGAGACTTCCTTCCATTACACAGATATTCTCTGGTGAAGCCAGAATATGCTGGAACTGGATGCTGCTATCCTTTGCTGAGATCTCAGGTGTGTCCAGGCTCTGCACAGAGGTGCAGCAGTGGTGCTGAGACCCTCTATAAGAGATGGATGCAGCATCCAGGTCTAAAATGTAACCTAACCCAGCTCAGAGGAAATGAGATGAAGCCTTTCTCACTGAGATTTTTGGGAAATTAGTGGTTGATTTATTGCTCAACTGGCCAGGGCATCATTCTACATTCTGGGATATTAATCTTCATCAAGGGGCCAGTGGCACAGTGGGTAGGCGCTAGCCTTGCAGCCGGAGGGTTGCCGGTTTGAGCCCCTGTGCTGCGTTGTATCCTTGGGCAAGACACTTAATCCACATTGCCTAACGGTAGCGCCAGTCTCTGGCTGCATGATCGCAGATGCTCGTCTCTGGATGAGCGATCTGGAACGATCATTTCGGTGTGTGCACCATGACAATGAGTTGAAACCAACATATTTCAAGTTAAATACACAATCTTAGAAAGGATGTAAAGTGAGGATTTTAACCCCCCTGAGACCTCCTGCATCCCAAACCCAGGGATGCAAAGGTCACAGCGGGTTAAAGTACAGCCTTGTGAGATAGCTTCATAAAGTAGAGAAACCTCCATAACTTAAATTTGCAACAAGGTAAATATTTGAGTAGTTCAAAGTAAAGCAGTGTGCAGTAAATTTAATTTGCCACTAGATGGCAGAATAAACACCTTCCTGGAAGTTTGACACATTGAACCCTGTACATGAAATGTTCTCGAGTCCTCGGGCAGCAATTCAATGTTTTTTGAAACCCTTTATAAAATTTAATCAACTAAACAAACAGCACAAATATTCCCAAACGCGAATTTCATCATCAACACTTGTTCCATGATACAAAGGACACGAGAAAAAACACTTCAATGTGCACTTTTATTTTTCTGCCACGATCTTTCAGTTGTAGGTCTGATGCTTGAACATGTTTGAAACCCTCCTGATTGGATTCTGCACCGACACGACTCATCTGATGACAAATGTCTGATGATTTAACAGGAAGCACATTTTAATATCTTTCTTACCAGCGCAGTCATTTAGGTGAGAGGCTCAGTTAAAGTTAACTCATCACTCGCACATCGACGTATGAAAAATGTTATTGAATCAGTGGAATTTCAAACTCCCAGGGGCTGAACTCAACCAGTCAGGTGTGATTTAAGTGTTGGCAAGTATCTTAACCAACATGCTGAGGCCTTCGAGGGGTGCAGACATGAATACACATTACTAAATAAAATCAGTGACATAAACAGGAGTTTGATTTCTGATTCAATGTGAAGGAAAAAAAAAAGAAGTTGGCCTAATCTCCTCAGCTGTGCATTTTTGTTTGTTAAAGTTAAAGTTACCTGCATAAGTGAGAATCCATCCAACCTTTCATGTTTCTCAAACCAGTCTGTTCTAGTTGCCCTCCAGCCAACTCCCCACCACCTGCCTGGCTCATGGATGCTCATGATGATGGGCTGGAAGTACCTGGTGGACTTGGAGGGGTATGGTCCAGGGAAGCAGTGTCGGGTCCCTTGATCCTTCAGAAACTGCAGGATGGCTTGTGATGTGGCCTGTGGGGATCTATCTGGTGAGCTGCACACCAGGAGGCAAGCAGCCCCCTGCAGTCAGCTGGAGAGGTGGGACTGCTGAAAACAAAAGCGGAGCCACCAGGATCAGTCTCAGGTCTTTGGTCTGGACCCTGCAGAAAACTAGCTGGAGAAAACTGAACAGAAGGAAGGTGTAAAGGAGAGTCTGGGGACACGGGTGAAATAGGGCAATGCTGGTGCAGGAATCACAGCTGGTCTTCCAGCAACAAAGAAAGAAACCACAATCCTGGACAGCTGCCAACAGACAGACGACCAGGTAAGTGGACTAAATGCTGTTACGCGAACGGCACGCTGTGTTCTGTTCATTAAAACTAGCCAGATGGAGAAAGACTGTGACAACAACTTTATTGGTGTGCATGTAAAGATACAGACAGTTTGTGCGTTTCTACTTTGCAGTGAGTTTTTGTTGAATGTCTTTGTATCGCAGGAGCTCCTGGTCAGAAACAGACGGCGTGAAGTTTTCTAAAGCGGTGGAGAAATCCTCAGTGGAGAGGAGGACCGGAGAGTCCTCTGAATCCAGACCTGACAGAGAGAGAGGAAGGTGGCGGAGACACAGACGGTCATCACTGTGACGGTGATGATACAGAAGAGTACTGAAGGCTGCTATTAAATCTAATGGTCTTAGTCTGCACCTACAGGTGGTGCAATGCTTCTCTGGCTGTGAAAACAGGCAAGTAGAGGTAGGTGTATTTCTTCTTTCTGCTTCCTTTCATTTTATGAGATTTGTGTTTAATTTGTTGTATTGAAATTTATTTTGTTTTTAACTAAAATGAATAAACTAAAAAAAAATTAAAAAAAATTAAAGCATCATAATCAGATCTTTGTTTCTGAGACAGCAAAACTTAGTGCTCAGCCTCCACCTTAAATCTGCCCCAAATAACAATAAGGGTCTTATTATCTGTCTGGGTCATGGAGGCTCTGCACAGTTTGTGGCTAACAGGTCGAAGTTCACTTCCTGTCACTGTGTGTGTGTGTGTGTGTGTCTTCTCACTGTCATTGATGAGGGAGATCTTCCTTTTGATGGCTGCTGTCATGGCATCAGAACAAAGAGCATACAGGTCAGCACCGGTCATGTGGGCGGGGCAGCAGTCCACCACCTCCTGCAGGTTCACAGCGGGGTCCACCTGGAACCTGGAATCGAGGAGGAACAGTGATTTTCCAAAGAGGAAGCAGAGTCCTCTGTTCACTCCATTATCGCTCACAGCCTCATTACGATGTCTTAGGGACACACGTGTGTCCATCATCGAGGAGCTCACGACTTTGCGACGTGTGTGCGAATCGTTTTGAAAGTTTTGAATGAATTCTGATCGAACCTTGTGGGGGTGCAGAGTGGGGTCATGCTAACAACCCATTATAATTAGCCTCACACCCACCGAGACCTTCAAGGTCAACTTCATCATTTATGGGCCCAAAACCGAAAAAAAATCCTGTAAGAAACTTTGTGGTGTGTACGGTCAACATACAGGAAGGACTATATAAAGATTTAAAATATGGCACATTTGACCTCTGACCTCTTCTTCAAGGTCAAAGGTCAAACTTAAAAGTGTCTTACATGAGGTTTATCTGTCACATGATACACAGTCTTATTTATCTTTAAAGCTCTGCTGTCTTTGTTTATATTCACAACATTTAGGAAATATGCTCGCATATGGGGATTTAAATACATCAGATCTCATGTGACCTCTGACCTCACTTTCAAGCTGTCCCCAACATGTGTTTCATCTTTAAAGAAAGTGTCAGGAAAGAATGATATGCCTGGCTGGTTGCTGCAGTATAACATTAAACAATAAACTCACAATTCACGTCCAGTTATTTACAGACGTGTTATCCATGACATCATCTTTGCGTAATCAAACATCAGACGTGCTCCGTGATTGGATTTCACTAACGTACGATTCAGAAGCACAAAGGTAACGAAAAGATTATAAATATGAATCCAACTGTGTTCCCGTCAGAGGGCATCGCTGGTGCATTGTAATTCTCCATGAACGAGTCCACGTGTTCACAAAAACCCTCGTTTTCAGTTACATCACCGAGTGCATCCGGGGAAGTATGAGCTGTATTTTGCTTTGATACTACAGGAAAAATCAAGGAGTGGAAACAATAATAACTGGTTTTAACTGGTTCACCGGATTGAAGCCGTAAGAACTGATAGTCTTTATGAAACATATATTTTTGAAATCTGTGGGTGGAAAAAAAGGTTGGTGTCTCATTTTGTTCATACTCACGGCCCTCCTGCTATTCTTACTTTCTGAGGATGGCCTGGAGAACCTGCAGCTGGGACACTCGATCCTCATTAATTCCCACATAGACCAGCTTATCAAACCTAAGAAGACACAGTGCAGGAGAGACTGAGACCGAAACCACAAAGATCGATCTGTCACCCAGCCCCAAATGAACCATACTTGCTTTAATGAAGAAGCCTCGACTCTAGCAATGCGAACAAAACCTCATCAGGAAAATATTACTGATTAATTAGGTCATGAATCAAGTGAGCAGTAGGATCATTTTTCAGGATTCAACTTGCAGCCATTGCAGCGGCCCTTGAAGTGATGGAAACATCACTCTGTATGCCAGGGAACTTCAACTGGTGGCCCAAAGGAAAACTGATACATCAAATATCAAATATTACTTATAATAGAACATTAATTTTATTTTAATTTACAAGAGCATCTGGCCCTCAAAGTGTCTGCAGAGAAAAATTCCAGTCCTTGGACAAATATAGTAGATGACCCCTGCTGTATGCTCTGTGTGTGTGTGTGTGTGTGTGTGTGAGCTCTGACCTGCCAGGCCTCAGCAGCGACTGATCCAGCAGGTCTGGACGATTTGTGGCGCCGATAACAAAAACCCCGGCAGACGAGTGCAAACCATCGAGCTCAGCCAGCAGCTGAGACACGACTCTGAACAAAGAGGCGTGATTAAAGTTTACACCTGAACTCAGCAACAAAGGTCAGGAGGCCACACACGTCACACATCTTTTCTTTAGAACATAAAATCCGAAAAACAATAAAAATAAATACATGCATAACGAGTGCACACACCTGTCCATCACACCTCCAGAGTCTCCACTGCGCCCCCTGCTGGGAGCCAGAGAGTCTAGCTCGTCAAAGAAGATAACGCAGGGAGCTGCTGAGCGTGCTCTGTGGAAAACTGATGACATACATACACAAATATATAAATAAAATTCATACAAAGTATGAGTATTAATTAATGCTTCACACACACACACGTTTGTGGAAACCATTTTCCCTGTAAACTGTGTCACAAATGTGTTTACAGTGAGTTGCTGTTTTGAAAAATCTACTGGGGGGGCGGGTAAGATTTCAGGTAGCCAGGCCTCCACCACGACCGAGGAGAGCTGGAGAAGGTGGGCCCCTCTCCTGATTGTATCCAGATGAGCACGGTGTATGGCCAAAGGCACAGCCTACTTTACATCGCCCATCATTCACTTTATGACACGCAAATTTTCAAGTGGATCGCCGATATTTTCAAGTGGCAATCCCCAAAGTGGTATCAACCATCTTCCGTGCTCTTATGGACACCAGAAAATTCTCAACCTTATATGAGAAAAGTAAGTTAGAACAGGAGCTGAGTGAAGAAATACCCGAGGAGGTATGGAGCGAGATGTGGGCAACACATCACTCAACAACAAAATCACTGAAATAGAGGGAATTCAGTTGAAAAAATTGGCTCAAGATTGAACCACCAAACTACGGACAATTGAGGTCTGTCATCGAAGAGATTTTCACAGTGGAGAAACTCACATATAGACTGAAAATGAAGGAAGAAATATTCTTGCAAGACAAATGAAGAAAGGACATAAGCAATTTAAACCATACGAGAGAGAATCGCTCCCTCACGGTCGGCTTGAGTTTGTAAATGTTCTTGTTCTCACATGTTTCTACAGGATTTCTGTATGTTAATGCAAACCTTCAATAAAAATTTAAGTGCAAAAAACCCCCCCAAAAAAACCACTTGAGGAGCACAGTGGGACAGGAGAGACTGAGTGGACTTGCCATGTTGTCCATAGAGAATGAGAGAGCAAAGAAAATGGACACACAGAACATCATGGACGAGTTTGGGGAGCACAAGGCTCGTCGTACGCCCTTCAGATAGTAAGTAGGCCTGAAGTACTTCATATTGGAATTGTGTGCCAGCTCTGAGCTGAAATCGATAAAGTGGGTGCCAAAATGATCCGATCGCTATCCGTGGTGCTGAAGTGCTTTGAATTTGTGTAGTTTTATCATTAGTTACCATGTAGCCTAATGCTTCTGCCTAAAAATGTGCCTAAAAATATGTCCGCATACACCTCAGAAAGCTGTTCTCCTGCAGACAGACCATCACTATGGTTAAATGTACTGTCTGTCATGTGTCACGTACCTAAGTATCAGTATAATTCAGTTGATTCTGCTGATGGCAGATATGAGCTGTGGAGCAACATTGCAGCTAACTGGCTAACTACGTCCATATTGGCTACTATTGTAAAAGCAGTAAATAGTGCAATTATACACAGCATGGGCATCATAGATCATGTTAGCTGGTTAAAGAAAGAAAAAAAAAAAACACCCTTTCTACTCTGAGTATTTCCACTTATGCTTTTGCTAGAGATAGCATTTTATTTATTTATTTATTTATTTTTTACGTTAGATTAAAAGCCATTTTGATAATGGCAAAGTATTCAATAAATGAAAAAATAATAACCAAAGAACATTCTAGAGGAAAAAAAATAATGCAGCTTTATAACCAATCGGGTGTTTCACTGACGTTTCAGTGTTCTCAGATATCAGACATTAACTTAAAACTGAAAGAAAAATAAATAATAAAACTGAATGTGAAGAGTAACAAAAACCTTCTCTGATGTTTTCTTCACTCTGACCCACATACATGTTGATGAGCTCTGGACCTTTGACACTAAAACCAGAAAGAGCAAAAGGAAAGGCGTCAGTGTGCAGTCAGTTTGTTCCAGCCTCCTAATCTGCATTTTGTAACAAAGAAATGTGGATGAGTTTCAGTGTGGTGCTTTTGTGTCTGCTTGGACAGTTCCAAGTCAAAAAGCCCACCTGAGGAAGGTCATGGAGCACTCAGTGGCCACAGCTTTGGCCAGCAGAGTCTTTCCTGTCCCCGGTGGGCCGTACAGCAGGACTCCAGTCCGGTTCAGACCCAGAGACAAGAGCTCAGGACATTGCAAAGGAAGCTGGACCGTGTCTAGGATCTCCTGCTTCACGTGCTGCAGACCTCCAACATCGTCCCAATGCACATGAGGGATCTGCTCACACAGTGTTTAGCCAGGAAAACACAGGACGACAATATGATGAGAAAACAAACAGCGGCTTCTTTCTAATTTATTCGGCTGAACCCGTGACAAATAAAGACCTCCTGCGTGTATCTGAACAAGAAAACAACCAAAAACTTTTTCACTGTAAACAGATAAAACTGCATGCAGAAACAGCACCTCATGAAAGACACAGGATGGCACACAGAAACCTTCACTGCAATATTCACCTTACATTTGATTTCTTTAATGAGCAGCTGCTATATTACATGGCTGCCTACTGTCACAGTTTATTTTGATTTCTAAAATCAGGTTCTTCCTGTTTGCTTTATCAGCACCAGATTCAGCCAGAGAAGAACTCATGCAGGATAAATGCGTGCGGCCATATTGGAAACACCAAAACATTAACAAGAAAAATCACTGTGCTCAACTTTTTTTAGTCACCTTTGGGGCTCCGATGGCCTTGGACTGGGCGTCCTGCAGGATCTCCAAGGCAGAGGTGAAGTCCTGGTTCAGGATGGTTACTCCGCTGGTGCACAGATCCTCCTGCTGCTGACCACCACTGCACACACAACAGAGCTTTGTAGAGAGCAGCCACTGAACTACAGGCTGCCCACTGCTTGTCTGCTTATTTTACACATAATGATACTATTCTTGATTCTTTAAAACAAAACATCTAGGTATTAGTTACCAGGTGTGGATGAGCCTCCGGCAGGCAGCTCTACCAGCCTCGACCAACAAAGCTCTGAGATCCCCCAACACGAAACCCTGCAGAGCACAAAAGGAGACACGGAGGAACATCTGGACTGAATTAAGAGACAAACCCTTGCATCAGGAGACGCATGTGGCGTAAAAATGTGCCAAATCAAACACGCTCATCCCGCCCTTCTGTTATGGCCTGTGTGTGGCCCCCAACACACTTTTACTGTAACTGGGGGTCTTTACGCACTGTGGTGAGTCTGGAGAGACTCTCCAGGTTGACATCCTTCCCCAAGCGAAGGTCTTGACTCAGGCTGGAAAGCATGGCATGCCGCTGCTCTTCAGTTGGACTCTCTATCGCCAGCTGGTGGACAAACGCTGCCACAACACCTGCGGGCAAATCTCGGAGTCTGCAGACAGTTGCCACCATCACCACACTGAAAGACACATTTCATAACTTAGACACGAATCACTGCAAGAGGCTGCTGGTTTGATTGCAAACACAGTGAGAATGTGAACAGGTTTCATTTCCAGCTGGATCTCCAGAAAAGTGAAAGTGCAGCGGTCTGTGGTGCCAAGTCCTGTGTTTTCAGTCAAGAAGATCAGCTACCAGATGAGACAGATGAGCATTTTTGAATGAGGATCAGAGGCTGTCGCTGACCTGGCGGGGGCACGGCTGAGCAGCTGGCAGAGGGTCGTCTGGACCCTGCAGTCACTCTCGGTGGCCACTCGTGACCTGGTGATGAGCTGCAGGTTCCTGAGCAGCAGGATGCAGGGCTGCAGGGCCTCAGCCCTCTGAAACACTGACGTCAGCTTTGCCTCAGAGGCTGCAGGACTGTCAGCACACAAGGTCACACAGTCGACCTGCACACAAGTAACAAGAGCAGCCAAACGTGAGAGTCCTCTGCTCTATTGATGTATAATTGTTTTATAATTTATAACTTGAACACAGCTGTCGTGCCTTCAGCAGGTGGAGGTTCAGCCTGCCGCTTGCCACTCTCAACGCTGTCATCTTTCCACTTCCTGCAGCACCATGAAGGAGGACAGTGCAACGAGACAGAGAATCGCTACAACCAGACACGTAAGAAACATCAGCAACCACATGTCCCCTCATGCATTCCTCTATTGCCAGATTTGTTTATGTGAACAGAAATATCAGATCCTACTGTGGAGTTATAGTTTTTACTGCTTCCTGTTGTACATCCAAGGAGACAAGTACATTACCTGTGCTGCAGGTAAGGCAGGATGGTCTTGATGAGGAAGTCCACAGTCTTGTTGAGGCCAGGAGGAAACAGACTGCTCCACAGAGACGCTCCCTCTGCAAAGCAGCCAGGGACGGGGCTATTTATACATGTAGATGCTCCCTGAGGAGAGAAACAAGCACACGGCTGTCAGAGCGACCACACTGACCAACAAACGTTTTATTTGTGTGTCAGAATAATTCTGGCATGTTTGCATTGTGGCCTGGATCTCTGCATCAACACAAACTGTCCAAAATAAGAAAACAAAATAAGAACTGGAGGTGCAAAGGACCTAAAACTGTGTCCTACGTCAGGATGCGCTTCTTCGACTACACCTGCCTTCAACACCATCCGACCAGGAAAGCTGACTGGAAAACTGTCCGACCCGGGGGTAATTGGGTAATTGTGTAGGTGATGTGACACACAGCCTATCTGTGTGTTGTCGGGGATTAAATCATAAATTGAATCTGCAAATAAGTTTTAATGCGATGTG
>VUQJ01017785.1:2296-15610 GCA_015108635.1 Andinoacara biseriatus | reverse complement strand
CTATAACAGAAATGGGGAAAGTCTGCCTAACCCATGTCTCATTTCCAGACAGTTAAACCCTTCACTTCATCAGTACACCATTTTTCCAATGTCTCCAAAGGCCGTGAGCCTCCGCTTCTGCTTTTGTATTTGTAAGGACATGATGCTACACAGGTGTTTCCTTTAAATCACCCACAGCACCAAAACAGTACTTGAGACTGACCATCTGTATTGCACACATGTGTTTGTGTTCATGTTTTTTTGTTTTTATTCATGTTCACGTCCTCAAAATTAAGGAGCAACTTTGTAATCAAACATGAAGTCAACTCCTCCCTTCCCTCTGTGTCTGGCTCTCTCTTTACACTAGCACATCTTCCTAGATCAGATGTCTGCATGGAAGACCCTGCAGTGGTAGTGACCTGCTGGCTGCCTATCTGAGTTGTTGTGGTACTTCTCTCTAGTTGTAATGTCCTAGCCCAGGGGAGAGTTGCAATCGCAATCAGGAAATATGGATTTCTCCTTCCTCCAACAGTGGAGGAGGAGGAGCGGTGGTGCTCGGGGCAGCTGTCTACTCAGCGAGCTTTAATCTCCCATCTGGATGTAATTTACTGTGGTTTACAGAACAGCGTTTACTGTAATGGAGACCACAATTACCACCGGTCAGCTTATCTCAAGACTTGTCGTGTGTGTATGTTTGCGGACAGGGTGCACAGTTTACACAGTGGTTGTGTGTGTTTGTGTGTGTCCTTGGGGAGACATTTGTGCATGCATTAATGCACTTATACTGGGGAAATTGTGGTTATCTAAATCAAAATTTATGCAGACCCTTACCTCTCCCTCATCACTTGATCCTATTTTACGGTTTTTGTTTTTTAACTAGACAACAATGCCAAAAAAAAAAAAAAACACACACACGCACACACACACGATTGTTTTCAAACTTTAGCTCTTAAGCTTAAAATTTTTTTTGGTTTTTGTACCTATTCTTAGTCAGCTCTCATATCACTTCAGATCGTTTCTTCTGCGCTAACTTAGCAGCAGAATCAGTCCATGTGGCTCCAAATTGAGAGGGGGGCTGTTTGCACTTGGCTCCAGCATATTTAATGTAAAGGACAGACATGATGATGTCACTAGGTCTCATCTATCTCCAGCCACGAAAACCTTTGTGTGTGTGTGCTGTATACTTAATATGAATTCAAATGTATTTATGGTGATTTATATATGTTTATTTATGCTACTTTTTGGGTTTTATCTCCATGTTCTATGTGTGTGTTTGTCTGCTTGTGTGTGGAATAGCTCTTGATTTCAAAGTCTCCATTCACTCTGATGGCTTGAGGCATTGCTGTGGCACTTTTACCTCATGCTCTGATGAAGTTCGTTGGTGTTTCAGCTGTAGCCTGTGATCACAAGCCTTAACCTGACCACCCTAGAGACTGGATACTTTTCAGTCCTATAATAGCACTCCTGTCATGAGCTGACCCGCCTTGCGTGTACAAAAGAGAACCCATATTTCTTTTGTAGTGGTGGAGATGGCGAACTTCATACTCCATGAGAAGCAGATGGGTTAATGTGGCCGTGGTTTTGATGATGTGTAATCTGGTTAGTGATAAAGGATGCACGAGGAAGATCAGTGAAGTGCTATTTCCAGCTTATCAAGTTGTCTCTGAGCTTATTCTTATTCTGCTTTTTCCCCTGTGTGGCTTCAGAAGTCAAATTTCAGGCTAAATTCAGCACATAATCTTTTCTATCTATAAGTTCACAGGCCAAAATGGTTTCTTTGCTATGTAAAAATTTTTTGTAAAAGTGGAAGTCCACTTTTAACCCAGCCCACTTTCTGTTACACCTTGATTCACCCCCTAAGGTAATTCACTTTCTGAAACAAACAGTTTTAGCTCCTTTCCCTTTAAAACCACCCTCCCTTCAAGCAAAATTCCTTTTGATCATTTTATATTTTTTTAAATCTGTGTGCCCGAGGAGACCAAATTACGGATGGTCCTTCCCTGTGACCACTGTAACAGCATGTATACAGAAAATAAAGAAACACTTAAAAAAAAACCCGTGTTTATGCATCTTCAGAATAACCAAGCTGGATTCAGTTGACAGGTCAACAAATATAAGATAGTCGTCAGTGTGTAGAGAATACCAAGCACACTCCACTGCTAATATTTTCTTATTTAATTTAGGGTAAATGGACTGGTTCTTATATAGAACCTTTCTACTCTACATGAGCACTCAAACCACTTTATACAGCATGTCTCATTCACCCATTCATACACGCAATATCTAATATTTATACACACAATCACACGCTGATGAGCGATTTTTATAAATAAGAGCTGATCTTCAGTCAAAGAAAGCACTGGATCGGTATTAAAACTGCATGAAATATGGCAACAGTTCATGCAGAATGACTCGAGAAATGTTGTTTTTCAACCGTAGGATGCGGTTGGCTCTTTAATGGTGGAAATACCAGCATGTTGTGAAACACTCATTCCTTTCAGTGCCCTGGCTCTATTTTGAATAGTATGAATTAAATCCTTTTGTACTGTCAACCACAAGAGATATTACCTAAAACGCCCAATCAGTGTATAAAAAAAACATCTTACTGGAAATGAGCAGGCTTTAGGATACTCCTCAATTATTTTGTGAAATCTGAACAATATATTTCTGAGAATCGCATTACTGATAATATTTGATTATTACGATTCTTATACCTTAGGCTGGAATGAAATGAAAGCATTCAATTGTGATTTATAGCCTTTAAGCTCCCATTTCAGTTTCCCAGAAAACAAAGGCATGCCCCACCCTTACTTTTATGCAATGCATTGGACAAGACAAACCTAACCTCCAGTCTGCATCATTTTCTTCCACCACTCAGAATAAGTTGTTCTGTCTAATCTCCCTAAATTGGTTCAGAAACCTTTGTATTCAATATGCCATCCTCTCCTTTACTTATGAAAGATACATTGTGGAATAAGCTGGCTGGCCGCCAGATCTTTTTGGCACAGGCCCATGGTACCTGCTGTTGAAATACCTCCTCCCCCACTTAACCCTCAAAGCTGAAACATCTTCTGACAATTATGCTGGGTCCCCATCATGTTTTAGGTTTGCTCCCTATGCACGCTGCCCTTCCTCTGACAGATGGAATAAGCAAGGAGGTTAAAGATGACGCAGTTCAGCTGTGTGGGACTGCAGAGTAATGAGGTTTGGGGCCTCTGCGGCTCAATAGCAGGAGCCCAGGGACACAACAGGTCCTCTGATTTGACCTAGAGTACAGCACAAACTCTTAACCAGCAGTAGACTGGCTATTTAAAGTGGTTTTACAACCAAAGCAAACAGAGCCTCAAACAATGTTTTATTTCAACTACTACAGACATCTCCATACTCGGCTTCTCCAGCTAACAGCTGAACTACTGAAGCACACTGCACTGTAAAGCATCAAATGGCAAGACCTTAAAGCTATAGTAACCAGACAAGGGTGGATTACTTACGTAAATTGTTGTACATGCAGAAAGAGGTCTTTCTGGCACAGAAATACATGGAAAGTATAAGCAATGAATCACTGAAAGGCTCAAGTTACATATTCATTAAAATGGCAATTACCAGTTACAGTTAAGAGATCTGATATCCTATTATCTGTTTTAGCCACCTTTTAAAAAAACTGTTTATCCTGCTAAGGTCCCAGTGTTGCTTGAACCTGTCCCATCAAATATTTGTTGAGAGATGGAATGTACACTGGACAGTTCAGCAGCCCTACAACCAATCATCCACACCTATGGCCAGCTTAGGATCAAAAATTATAACTGTGGAGGCAAAATAAAACACATGCCTATGTAGACAATGGAAACTTACCACACACCCGCAGGTTCATCCTGCACAGTCCTAACCTAATCACCAACCTCTCACCGGGCTAACACAGAGAGACAGACAACCATTCACACTCATATTCACACCTATGGGCAAGTTAGCCCAACCCCACTAACTGCATGTCATTGGACTGTGGGGAGGAAGCCGGAGTATCTAGAGAAAACCCATGCAAACACGGGGAGAACATGTAAACGCTACACATTGCAAACAGTTGAAATAGATTCAACCTGGACCGACTTGGCTAACCACCACACCAATGTCTGTCACAGTGTGAGAGCAGACCGTGTGGCTTGTGTGTGGAGGTGAGGACCCAGAAGCAGGACTCAGGAGCCAGCAGTATAAATGAATTAAAGGTGAGCCTTTATTGGGGCTGTACATGAAACAGCAAACAAAGGTAAAGGGAAAAACTGAGATAAACCTAAACTGGGAGACACAACCAGGAACGCTAGGGATACAAGGAAAACAGGAGCAGAACACAGCCACTAAGACAGCAAGAGTCTGACATCTGACCAGGGGAAAACTGACAATAAATACACAGAGGGAAGTGGGGTGAGTGGAAAGAACACAGAGAACTCAGAATAGCATATAAATAATTAAAACCAAAAAAATACAAAACTACAACAAACTGAGAAACTAGACTGTAAGAAAAACTAAGAAACAACCAGAAAATACAACCAAAGAGAACATCACTAAAACAACTCAGAACCGGACCATGACGGTCCTGAGACAAAACAAAAACAAAACAGGGAGAAACAAAGTCCAAAAGAACGGGTCGGATAGTCGCCTAAGCCAAGGAACAAAACACAAAAACACTGGGGCCAAAATAAAAGGCGGTGGCACAAAGCTGGAAAAAATAGTCCAAAGCAAAAAAACACAGAGGATGAGGCAAAACAGGAGCCCAAACAGTTCAGGAGCCCAGGGAAGCCACATTGGAGGCGGCACAGTTCAGGGGGTCGTCCAGGCCACGGGGCAAGACGTGGGGAGAGAGACCAGAGACGGAGGCAAGGTAACTCAAAGGGCCGACCAGCTCGCCAGTGATAGAGACAGAAGAGTCCAAGGGGGTGGTCAGGGGGTGGCCAGGGGACTGGCGATGAAGGCAGAGATGGTCTGGGAGCCGCCTGCCACCCCAGCGGTAACGACAAAGGGACACTGGGGTCCAGCTGCGGAGACGAAGGAACACTGGGAGCTGGCCGCACTAGCGGCGGTGAAACTCCGGAGCCTTAGTAGGTAGCCACTGGGTCACCTCTGGTGGTCCAGCAGGTGGGTGATGAGGATGGCAAGGGCTGAGGCTGAAGGGGAGCTGCCGCACCTGCGGCGAGTGCTGCTGCGAAAGGTGGAGATGCTGCAGCTGCTGCCGAAGGGGAGCTGCTGCAACTAATGATTTAGGCAAAATTTTAGGAGGGTGATGATATCAATCAGCCATTTTTTGTTAGATGCTCCAAAAACTCAAGAGTAGAAAAAAAATTTAATAGAATGACAAAAGGGATGTTTTTACTTGTGCGTAATGGTAAAAAGTTTGTCTTTTGGGTTTTTTTTTGATGGGGTGGGGGTTGGGGGTCTATTAATTCTTTTCTAAATATTTCAGCAGTTTGTCATTTGCAAAAACCAGATGTTGTACATATAAGTGAAAATTCCAATAGAAAGGACACCGAGTAGAAGTATTCTGTTATTAACCAAGAGCAGATGAATTTATAGTCTGGCCAAGTCTAGTTTATTTCTATAGACTTTAATCACACTTGTTCTCAAAGGCCACATTATGCAAACAGTAAATGAAAATGACAAATGGCAATGTTACACCCTCACTGATGACAAGTAAACTCCCTGAAAAAGGACATCGGGGAACAAAGTGTAAGAAACAATCAGGATTACTTAGAGAATGAGCCTGCTTTTAGGATTTATGACACATTGAACACATTTATTAATGTAAAACAGTCCTCCTTTCTACCAGAGCCTAATCACCTCCAGCCATCATTAATCATACAGTTAACACTCTTAACTGCATAAGAAGGAGGGAATGGCTACGTGAGGATCCTCATGAAGCCTTTTCTAATCTGGCAGATTCTTTTGTGGGCTCATTCCTCTGCTCTCCACCACAAAGGGTGCCACAGATGTTTCCTCATCATGTCAAGGCTTAACCCATGACCAAGGTTAGAAAAGCCTCCCAACCTCACCACTTTCTGAGACACAAGTGAGAACGGAGCCAAAAAGCCCTTGTGATGTGGAGCAGCCTCTCTACAACCACAGCACGCGAATGACTAGGAAGGGGGAAGCTGATCTTAGGCCAGTTAACACTGGAAACAGATTCATTTTATCAGCTGGCCGTTGAACATGAAATCTATTCAATGGCCCTGAAAATGAAAGTAGCTTTTGACAATAACTAGAACTGAACTGTGACTTTCCCATGCTGTGCATAAAGAATATCCTGCAAGTAGAGCTTATATCCTGCTGCGTTTTTGTGAGGCTGACGCGGCCCAATGAACGCTACTCTATAGAAAACCTCTGCTGTCAGAGGAACAGCTGTACATTTTGGCCAGATGACCAACCATGTTGAAAAAGGGGGAGATGCCTCAACAGCTTCCTTTGCTCAGGGAGGACTGAACCTAAGTGGCTGACTGAAAGCTCTTGAGTATTTATGATATTTTTTTTTAGTCTTTAACATGGTACATTGTGCAGCACAGAGTACAAATCAGCTTCTGACACTCATGGCTGTGACAGTTTTACAGGAACTCCTGAAATGTTTGTAAGTGTAAATGCATCATCATCATTAAATCAGGACATTCCTCTTAAATTACACTGTTTGGAGGGGAAAATGGATGAGTGGAGCAGTATGCTGACAGATGCTATCCTCATCCTGAAACTAATTTTGGTTCATAACAGGAAGAGGATGGATTTCAACAAAGCACAGATGGTGTAAAAAGCGACAGTTTTTATTGCCGTCATGTGAGGAAGGGTCCTTGTCAGTCTGGTTGCTGTTGCCTAAAAACTTTTGTTCCAGTATGATTTATCTCACTACTGCTGTCTACAAAGACAGTGTTACACTATGATCTGATCAGGGATGTGTCAAAAAAAAAAAAAACAGAAATCTATCACCAGTGATGAGGAGCAACTACGGAAGCAGGTTGTCTGCCGCCTGTCCCACACTTCTGCCGGAGGGTATTTTATCAAACATAGATTTCCCTTCCTGAGATGGAGTCAACCAGAGGTTTTGTGTTTTCCCAGGCGAATGAGAAATTCACTCTGTTTATCATGGGATTATGGGAAAAAACTAGATGGAGGAGGAAACCATCAATGGGAAAATAAATAGAGAGCTAAATGTTACACCACAGGAAACAGGTTTTGAACCTAAACAGTTGGGCACACTGTAGATATATATGAAGAACTCTAGGCTGCTTGTCAAAAAAGGCTCGTCCGCCGCAGGGTGGAAATGACCATCCACTCTGGTTCACAGTAGTTCCAGCTATTGCCACCAGAGGACAAAAACACCCAGTCTGTCACCCAGTCAGATGTTAGTGTTGCTGCATGCTGATGTTAGAGTCACTACCGCATATAGTCAGACACCAAATAATAACTCTGTAACCCTATGTTTTGTGTTTTGCAGAGTCTACCCTTGGAAAATATAAATGGTACAATGGAAGGTAAGGAGTTTTACCTTTTCAGTCTGGATGTGCTGGTTATATTAACTCAAACTGTTTTGTTACACTTTTTTTCACAGTGTTTGCGGTTAAAAACTGGAGACTAGACTTTAACAAAAGTATATCCCCTCATATCGTGTTTGTCACGCACTGCTGAGAAATATAAATGACTTAGCTCTTTAATCTTGCATGCTAGTCAGTCATTGAATTTCATCGGAATATAGAGAACCACAGAGCAAGTCTGGGCTAGCAGTGATTACTCAACTGCTGACCTTCTCTCTTCATTTTCTCTTGCTCCCTTACATTGCTATAAATTCATGCTTCTTAAAGAGGAATGCATTGAAAGAGCTGCAGGACTTGCAGGCAGAAAGGATTAGGAGGACGTGCAAGACCCGAACGCTAGATGAGCAGAAGGCATACAGTCAACTCAAGGAGCACTAACTATCCCCTTGCGCTGTACTACATTACAGTTCATGGCCTCATCTCCCTACCATAGATGCTTCCCCAGCCGTCTCCTCCCAGCCTGCCTGCTTTTATAAACAGCTGTTGTAGTGTCAGGCTCCATTTGGTGACCTCAGAGGGTCACTGCAGTCCCAGAGGTGCCTGCGGGGCAACTCCAGTTCCAGATCCAGCAGGGTTCTGTTCATGGCCATGTTCCCAGTGTTTGTTTTCTCTTACTTCTGTGTTTGGCCATAGTTGTCCCTGTTCTTCCTCCGTAGTCTCCCCGAAGCAACTAGGACACTTTCACACATGTACTCCCACAGGAAAGCGTACTGTACATTAAACAAACTTTTTTTTTTCCTTCAAAAGAAAACAGGATACATACTCGCATATAGGTTTCAGTGTACAGGGTATATAAGCATGCCATTGCTGGATTACTGAGCTAATTACCAGTATTGGTTGTGTTAGTATTTTTTTTTTTTTTTTGTCTAACAGGGTAATTAAAACTCATAAATACAATTCAAATACATTCGACCTTGTCATAGTCAGACAGAAAACTGATAGATGACCAAATAAAAATCTTGAAGTTCTAGAAAAACAAGTGCCCCATTAGAAATCTACAAACTGCTTTATAACTCGCCTACTCCTATTCACAGTGCTTACGTTTGAAGAAGTTTGGGGTCGCAGCTTTTGTCGTACCATTGAGAAGCTGGTGGAGGTGGTGCAGGAATACCCATCAGAGGTGGAGCACATCTACAGCCCCTCCTGCGTTCCCCTGGTAAGGTGCGCTGGTTGTTGTGGAGACGAGAACCTGGAGTGCCATCCCACTCAAACCACAAATGTTACCATGCAGGTAAGACTCAAGTATTGCGCAGCGTCACCATACGTGATAACTTGTGTGATCTGTAACTGTATGCACTGTGAGCACTTCATTTGATAATTTTAACTAATTTCCGTTTCGTCTCCCAGCTGTTGAAAATCAGGCCATCAGAACAAGGTCAAGAATATGTTGAGATGACGTTTGTGGAGCATCAAACATGTGAATGTAGGTAAGAAAAAAAGAAGGATGTTGTGACATGACATATTGATAAGTATGCAAAATATAAACCCTGTCTCCTAGAAGTTATGTTTATATGTCTGTTTCTCATCGGTGCATCAAATGTTTAAACCGAATACCTCACACAAAATGAAGTTTTCCTAATATTTCTGCACTGACAACACAATATTTGCTTGCAGCAACTGGTAATTGCATGTGGTAATTAATAGTAGGCAATATAAATGCAATTTCTAGAAGACTGGGTTGGCAGCTACGTTCTTCTAAATATTCCACCTGGATGTTCCTTTTAATTTATTGAAACTTCTGCTCTCAGAATCAGGAAACCTGGTGTGAAGGTTCCGAGGTAGGGGCCTATTCTTACAATATATATTTTGCAATTTGTCAGAAACCGCAAGCTTGATAATAATTTGGTTCTTGTTTCAGGAAAAGGCGAAGAGGAAAAGGCAAGGGAAGGAAGAGGAAGGAGAGACAAAAAGCAAAAGAATGTGGCAGGTAAGGGCACACAGTGGGGAAAACAAGTTCACAAACATCTACTACCTATCTTACAACAGCATTTAATGGAGGCTTTGTTAATATTTGTGCTCTACAGGTGCCAGATTCCTCGCAGGTAACTGCAGTGGTGACCCAACCCCCTGTTGCAGTGTGGCTCACTATTGGTTTCCAGCCCAGTGGGAGCATCAAGAGTCTCCTACATTCATCTATAAAAACTGTGTTCACAGCCAGAGACTCAAACCACTGGGTTGATTTGCTGACATGCCCTTTTTTTGATGGGCAGGGTATTTTTTTGTTATGACAAGGTTCAACCAGAAGTGTGTTTTGATTGGTAGAAACACTGCTGTTACAAGCCTGAAAAAATGGACATCCCCGGGAGCCAGTGCAATGTAGAACCAAACAGACTGATTTCTTCTTTTTATACCAGATATTACTGTATCAGTTATTTTAATTTGTCAAATATTTTGGTATTTAAAGAAGGTTACACATGTAAAAAAAAAAATAAAAATCTATATTTATTATAGTTGGACCAGTGAACACCTTGTGGACTTGATGTGCAACTTCTTCATACATGCAATAAGGAAATGTCTCCCTCTAGTGTTTATGGAAAGCGTTTTGAACCTCTATATTAAAGTATTTTGCCATCAGATCATGATCACATTGAGATCTATTCTGAAAGCCATCATTGCATAACTGCTTGGTCGGAATAAATCAAACTCTATAAGCATGTGATAAGTTACATAGTGTTTGCTGTCTATTCTGAAATAAATGGGAAATGGCATTTGTCAGAAATGTTTATAAAGTGAAGATATGTCCACAAAAGGTTGTGCATGAATAACTGCAATGCATCAAGTAGTCAAAAATTGGAATGCTTCCCAAATTTAAGGAATTCAATAGATAACTATTCTCCTAACAAGGGGTCAATCTGGATAATCGGGCCCACTTGTTTGAAATTACAACAAAAAAAAGTGTGAAGGCTACACAGCGGCCGTGGCAAGATCAATGGCAACTCCCAGATTAATATTAAAATAATTAATGCAAAAGTTCATTTAGTACACATGCGGGTTTGATGCCTTTTAAAGAAGAAAAAAATAAAGGACAAGGACAAAATACCCACATGTTGCTTGTTTAGTGGATTGCTGCAGACACGTGACGGTTCTATGAAAAAACGTGAGCCTTCAGGAGAGTATTTGAGGTATACAGATGCAATTAAATACTGTTCAGAAGGGCAGTACACAGCAGAGGGTTGGACTCAGTTTTTTGCAAAACAAGGATCAATCAAAAGGATATGGCATACAGCCTAGGTCCCGTGATACAATACTTCATACCATCTCATGTATACAACTGTTCACCACAAAGGTTCTTTTGAATGCCAAAGCATATTTGGCGCAGCATATAGCTTACTGTGATGTAAGTAAGTAAATAAGTGAAATGTGAATTCAGACATTCTACTGGGATACATCCATTCATGCATTTTCTTATCTGCTTTTCCAAGTCACGGTTGCGGAGGGGGGTCAAGCCTGCCCGTGGCTAACACTGGGCTAGAAATAGGGTACAGTCTATGCATGGGATACATACAATATTTTGAAATTTAAAAACAATGTTATGAAAGGTTAAAAATAATGGTACTGTAAAGAGTGCTGCAGTTCTGAAGAGGGAAAGCTCAAAAGCTAACTAAAACTTAGTTTCAACCTTTCAAAATCTTTTTTTTATGAGATAACAAGCTGGAGTTGCCACATATCAAATCATCTGCGCAGTCTCAAATGTTTATCTCATATGCTGTATGCAGTTAAACAGCACAACCTTGTGTCCCACTGGTGACTCAGCAATCCCATAATCCCACTACACAGGTGTCATCCTGTCGATTTCCAGAAACACTGCAACATGGAAGGGATCAACTGACGTAGTTATGTTAAATGACGTTTTTGTTTATTTGTTTTCATTTATCGCATAAAGAAAATCTATGAAAATGTAAAAAGTAAAATTTTCACTGTGTTAGTGTTTTATTTCATTCAAATATTTATTTTGTAATAAAACTGTTATGTTTGTCAGCTTGTCTTATGTAATCATTTACTAATTCCAGACGTATTCAGTAATTATCAACGAGTAGGCTATCCTAATAAACCAGCTAACTGCTGGCAGTTCTTCATCACATTATCACAAATAATACATTTAAATTTGTATGCTTTCTATAAAATATCACACAGTAGAATTAAAAAAAGATGCGTTTATCAAAACAAGCTTCTCTTTTGTCAATCTCAAGCATAAAACGTGTACTTCACTCGTTTCCGTGGCAACCTCTGTGTAGGCGGTTATTGAAGCCCTGAGCGCTGTCTTACAGGGAGATTCCGTCCTGTCCTCGAAGTACATTTTTTGAAACCACTTAAATCACAACCACTAAAGCTTCACTTATAACCCCTCATCAGGAAACCCTTAGCTATTTTTAGAAACCTATTCTCCAAGTTGTCGCAACAGACATAAAGTTGCAAATGTGGTTTGCGCTTTTTTTTTTCTAAAATGAAATATAATCCTTCTTTTACGTGTTCAGAAATATATTCCATAACAAACCGATTCACGACATAAATACTTAAATATATATAATTAAATGTCACAGATGTGTTTAAAACTACATCTGCGTGAAAGCGTGCACGTAATTTTGGTTTCCTGTAAGCCCTCATTGAGGGCTTGTAGTTTGTAAAGAACAGAAGTCGAGCTGGCGTTAGCTAAAAAGGAGTTGGGTGGTTTTGACTACAGTAAAGCCACATATTTGCATTCTAATATAATAGGATTTTCGATTTGAAGCAAACAACGTCTTGGTAAGGTTTGCAGAAATTATGATTTTAGTCATATTAGCTTATCGACCACAGTTTCATGAGTTCAAAGCTAAAGCTACGATAGCTAGCAGCTAGCGTTACCCAGCTAAATGCACAGTAAACCGATAACCACACTGTCGACGGTGGAGACAGCATAATATTGCTTTCTGCATTTCATTTCTACAGCAGCACATTTGTCTAACCATAAAGTGGTGTGTGTGACAGAGATAAGTTAGCTGTCGTTAGCAGCCAGTGTTGACAAAGTTGCGCGTGTTGGAAACCAACAGCACTAGCTGTAGCTCATTAGGAAGTTAGAAACGCTGGACTCTTCAGCATCCCAGCTGTATAACAATAATTGTTTGCACTAACATCTTTTCTTTGTTGTCATAGTCTAGGTGAGTAGGGAATTGTTTTAAAAGTGTGTCTCACAATGACTGTGTTATTGCAGCGAGTGGTTGTGGGGGGGTCACAGGCCCTTCAAGTCAGTAAAATGGGAGCTTTCAGAACGACGTAACCTAGATAAGTTTACGTCTTTATGACGTTCCAACCTGTTTGTTGTCCATCTTAAAACATAATGTAAAGTGTGCGCATGATCTTTTCTGTTTATTGTTGTTAACAGTATAAACACAGTGCAGGCCTTAAACGTGAAGTCATGTAAACAATTGGGAGTAGAAGCTTTAGTAAGACAGCTTAATTATTACAAAGGGGAAATGTGGCTGTTGTATTGTCAGTCCTGTATTTCAGATTTTTTGAAATACGTGTAAAGCAGGCTGACTAACGAGATAATATAGTAATAAATTACTATAAAAACTCATTTATAGACGGGGAGAAATTAATGGAAAAACCTGAAGCCTTGACCCTGCATCACCTTTATCACCTTGATTGATCATATTTTTAATTGCTTGCTATTTATTTTGTTTGTTCATAGTTCATTATTTAGCTTGGTCTGTTTTTTTTTTTTTAAGTTATATAACTAGATTGCCATATAGGATATGATATGTAAAAGGTATGTAGATTCAATAAATTAAACTGG
>VUQJ01017783.1:2229-16462 GCA_015108635.1 Andinoacara biseriatus | reverse complement strand
TTTTTTTAAAGGGCCCCCCCCCCCCCCCAGCCGAACTCTTTCAACACTCGCACATATGTACACTCACTTAACCCGTTACACACACACACACACACACACACACACTGTGCTTCGTCACCCTCTGTGAAGAGGAGTGGAACTAACAATCAAAAAAGAAAAACATCTCACTGAAGGAGAGAACACTGCAGCTTCCAGGGAGTGTCTTTGTGTGGGAAAACCTATGCAGACCACAAAGTGTGAGTGTTTACTGTTGGCCAGTCTTTGCTTGATAATATTGCTTTATCTAGTTAGACATTTTTTACTATATAACAACATTCTAGCAAATACAGCAGTTTTTGTGTTTATAGTCTTTATTTTATACCGTAAAAGTAGCATTGAGAACATGTTGAATCCTCAGTCTAAATCCCAAAGAAATTTAATTTAATATCAAAAAATAAAAGCTGTATTATTTGGCATATAGGAAAATAATTATTTTGTTTGTTTTAAATCAACTACCAGAGACCTGGGAGTGACTTTCAATAGGTAAATGTCATTGCATTCAGACGTTAGGAGTCTGATTCATCCTTGTTTTCATCAGCTGAGAAGATTTTCGAGATTCAAGACTTTATTTGCCATTTGTACTCGCACGCAAGGTTTGGGTACATAGAAATTAGCAAAAATGAATAAAGATAAAAAAATAAAATAAATAAGTATATACATAAAAATATATACATATACAAAAATATAAAAATGGTTACTTAAGTTTGAAAAATGATGATTTCTTCTCCAGTGCTCCTAATAAATATATATTACAGAGTGCCAGGTTAATGGAGCAGTTACTGCACACTGGACAAACACAGTGGATGTTGTACAGGTAATGAAGTGTAAATTACACATGTAGATCAGACAGATATTGCACCAATGAATGTTATTTTAATAAATAAAATGTTGCACCTCAGGTTTTAGCTGTGTGAGAAATATTGCACTGTGAAATTTGGTTGTGAAACAGACTTTTACCCTGAGTTCTGGGGTGCCATCAGTCTGACTGCGGCAGGGAAGAAGCTTTTACCTCTGCTGATCTCACTGCACTTTCAATTCAAAGTTCTGGTTTTCACCTTTACTGCTCTGCATGATGAAGCACACACCTACATCGGAGAACTTTTGCAGCCATATATCACCAGCGTGACTCTCAGGCCTTCTGATCAGGGCTTGTTATCTGGCCTAAAAACTAAAGGTGGCAGAGCCTTTGTAACTGTGGCCCCCATTCTTTGGAATTCTCTGCCCTCCTGGCTGCAGTCTACAAGCTCAGTTGACTCATTCAAAAAGCAGCTGAATACTCATGTTTTAAAACTGGCATTTAGATTGCCTTTTATTTTATTGTCTGTTTTTTTTTTATGTTGGTTTTATTTGATGTGAAGCACCTTGTGCTTTGTAAGTTGAAAGGCACTATAAATAAATGCACTTACTTTACTTACTTGCTTTGAGCACTTTTTTTTATCAGTTTCTTACTGAACTGGTTCTTCATCTAAATTTTAGTTGCATTATTTGTTGTCAAAGCCCTTGTATAATCTGTTTTCATAGCTTTCACAACCTTGAACTGGAAATATTTTATCAAACTCAACCTATAGATGAGGACCTTGTGACTTGGTTGAACGTGCTGGAATTTTACTGCACTCTAAGTGAACCCTAAGTCAGTCCATCCAGCCATCCAGCTGTCCATCCATTCATCCGTCTGTCCATCCATCCATCCATCCATCCATCCATCCATCCCTGTGTTTTCTTAACTGCTTGTCAAAACGTACAGTTCTGAGCACCCCAAGTCTCATCTGATCATTTGAATTTACCATGAATATATCAATATTTTTTATGTATGTTAATAGAACAGTGACTGTGAACTCCACTGCTCACCCTTTATCCTGACTGTATGCAGCCTCTCTGCGTGGCCATATTTCCAACTTTTAAGAGGGCATATGACCGGCTAAGATTCTTAAGTCACCAGCAAAACAACTATGCATAAGCTTCTGTAATCCACTCACAGTTTTAAATCAGTTTTGTTACAGGAATATCTTTGGTTAAATTCTGTTGTTGCCACTGTTTAAATAGGACTGTAACTTTATTACCTTGTTATGCCAAAGGAGTCCCCAGTTTCTCAGGAAAAAAGTAAACTACTTTGTCAGGGACTCGTCTGTCTCAGCACCTACCAGTGGAAGGAGATGTGATGACTAATGAATGAATGCAGTGACTTGCAGGAAGACGATTCCAGCAGCTTCTCCACAGCTTTAATTTGAACCCCATTCACTGACTGTGGATGAGGAGGGGAGGAGAGGTGGTCTGAAGGCGGGTGGGTGAGTATTGTGAGTTGAACAGCAGAGCCCCACTCTAGCTGAATGGGCATTGTCATCTGGATTTCTATGGCTAACCAAAATACTTTCTCCCGCCGTGGGGGTTGGTTTATGGATTCATGGTGGGAACGGCAAGTTTTACACACATCTACGGAGGGCAATCCTGCCCCCGCAGGCCGTCATGACCCAGACGTTAGTTGTAGCTGCTTTAAGAACACACTTCAAATGAAGATTACTGACAATATATTCAATTTAATATTAATAAAATGAAACAGTATTGCATCTTCATATACACGAATATGGACTCATTACATCAAACAGCAATAGAAAACAAAGTTTATTCCAGGAAATTGAAAAAAAAAACAAACGACTTCCTGCGGGAACAATAAAGGGAAAACTTTGCAGGTTCTCGAGACTGTAGCCTACACTGTGCCTGCTTTATATTTTCATGCCACATATAGGCTGCAGCTCCGGAAAATAAGGGTCCAAAATAAGAGAAAACCTCAAAGTCCCTCCCTCCAATCAACTCCTGAACAAAAAAAAAAATCGTCTCTGAGGGTTTGACAAAATATTTTACACTGGTCAAGTCCCCCTAAAGGAAACTGGTCTTTGAACATGTGGGAGTGCAAACATTCTCGGTTACTGTACAAGGTACTGTACAAGGCAAAAGAATAGCCTAAATTTTAGGTGGCTAGAGTTCCACAAGAAAATTAAAAAACAAAGTAGTTATAGTGGTAAACAATTCAAAATACTAATAATTTCGAGAATTTACAAAAGCTGGTACCTAACAAAGATACTCCTTTTTGTCGCTACCGCCTGTAGTTGATAGTCTTTGTTTAATCTCTTGTAGACAGACGCAAAAAAGGATGTGTGAATGTGTGGTCCGAGCATATTGAAAGGCCAGTGTAAAAACAATAGAGGTGCTTCCATTGATTTTCAAGGTTCAGATTTCTGAAAAACAAACAAACAAGCAAAACAAACAAACAAACAAAAAAAAAACTGCGGGTGCAAGAATAAAGTCCATAAAAAAACAGTTTTTCAAAAGGAGCAGGTTATGTGTCACCTGCTGCGAGCCACAAAGCTACACATAATTCCTCTTGTCATAGTCCCCGTTCTGCGTAGCGGCTCTTTTGGTCGGGGCGTATTTTACCGAATATCCCGAGTTCTCGCTGGAGGGACAGGAGCAGCACAGCAGCACTCCTCCGATCAGTAGCAGTGCCGTGGCCGCCCAGCCGATGTAGAGCGCAGCGCCGATCTCCCTCTTCTTGGATGGGGGCACCTGCGGGTTGTAGAAGTCCGATATGATGTTGTTGGCCATCCAGCAAAGAGGCACAAGCACAAAGACACCACTGAGGATGTAGATCACCCCACCGGCATTCACCACCCGAGCTTTGATGTACTCAGTACGGATGCAGTTGGTACACTGTGCGCCCGCAATCACAACCATGAGACCCAGCACGCCCATCACGGAGGAGATGATGGTGAGCGCTCTGGCCGCCTGGAGATCGTGTGTAAGAGCGAGAACGGAGTCGTGCACCTTGCACTGCATCTGGCCTGTGCTCTGCACAACACACGACATCCACAAGCCGTCCCAGAGTGTTTGAGCCACCACGATGTTGGCTTCGATGAAAGCCGTCACCTTCCACATGGGCAACCCGCACGCAACCATCACAAGGAGCGAGCCAATTACGCACATGGAAAGTCCCAAAATCTCCAGTCCGGCCGACACCATTTTCACACGTTCAGTCTGGTCCGCGTCAAGGTGGCTAAAACTCTCCGCTTATTTGTCTTTTTTTAAGGCAAAGTGCAGTTTTTGTTTTCCACTTGTTCCTTTTTAACTCGAATTCAGCTGCAGGAGTGTCAGTCGTTACTCGCCCGTCACTCGTGAAATTTACGCACAGATGTAAGGCAGGATCACCGAGTCTCTTTGTTAGTGAGAGGACTTGAAAACAACTGGAATCACAGTCGCACCGGACCCCGAATATCTGCAAGGTGGGGGTGTGTGGACTCGAGGAGAAACTTTCCTCCAATCCGCTGTGTCTGCATCCTCAAGGGACCAATGAAAGCGCAGGGAAGTTGAGCGACCGAATAAAGCGGTCCAGGGCGCATTGTGCGTTTGAACAGTTATTTACAATGAACAGAGGGGGCGGGAGAGGGGTGAAGGGATTTTATGGCAGGGCTCTGTATTCGTATGTGTGTTTGTGTGCATGCCTGAGTGAGTTAAGGCTAAGGAGCAGCTGAAATGTAGTGGTGTGGTGAATCACGGTGCTTGTTATTCTTCTTCTTTTTTTTGACGTGGAGTATAATGCCACTTGTATGTGCGGTAAAATGACCATTTCACACCTGTTCTGATATGAGTATTATATTTATCTGTCTCATAAGCCAGAAAAGAAGAATAGAATTGCGAATACGTCCACTTAGCTTTGACACACTTTGTTGTGTTTGTTTAGGTTCTACATGAACAAGTACAGTAAAAGTTATTTTTTATATATGATTTTCTTTCTTAATTCTCTTTTGCGCAGTTTTTAATCAAAATCAGTTTGCAACCAAACTAAAAAAACAAACAAACAATTGTCGTTCAAAAATTGTATATGTTGTTGCTATTTTCAAATTTCTACTGGTTGTTCTGGAGGGTTTGCACCTAAAGCAGGCTGAATGTACAGCAATGAGCTGACTTTTTCTGTCAAGCGCCCTTGGTGGCGTAGGCCAATTTTAAATTCTAAAGCCTCACATTGGCTCCATATAGACTTAGCAGCAAACAGTGGAAATTCACCCCAGGATATGCTCAATGTAATAGGCTTTATTTGGGCTTGGTATAACTTTTTTTTTTATCTCCTTAAGGTGCTACTATGAAAATGTAACGCCTAACGAAACAGCTGTCTTAGTGAGGGATTTGAAATAACAAACACAAGTGTCTAGCGAAGGTAGAGAAGTAGAATGAAAAGGCCAAAGATATACAAGACATGCATGAATCTTAAAACTTTTATCATCAAAATGATCAGTAAATGCGTGTTACACCAGGCTGCAGATTTAAATCACTGACATGTTAGACTTATAGACTATACTTTATTTTGCCAAAAATACAGATATAAGACATATTTCACATCTCATACACAAACGTTCTACAATGGAGAACATCTGTCTAGCAGGGAATCATCTTTTCTCTCATGTTAACTGTTTATTATTATTTTAGCCCTTACACTGAACCCTACACAAGCCAGTTCATTGCACATTTGCACTTCATACTGAGTCATTTTAGTGCGATTTGATATTTACTATGCTCGTTTTACTTCATTTAGTAAGTCATTTTTACTTCTGTTTCACTATTTTACTTTTTTACTTTATTATATTATATTATAATATGTTTGAATGTATAGTTATTTTGGCTTTAATGAATTTAGTTTGAATTCAAATTAGTTTTTAACCTTCTTAATATATATATTTTTATCTCATATTGTATTTTATTTTTGAGCGATATAAAAACGACTTATTTTATTAACCTTTTTTGTGTTTTTAGCCGAATCCACCCACTTTGGGAAACTTATACTATATCTTCTCATATCTTAAACATAAGACCACATAATTCGGTATATTCTGGGGATAAAAGTTTTTGGTTTTCTGTCATAATTCTATAATATTTTATATTTGCCGTTTTACATGACAAAAAGAAAAAAAAAAGAAACAGTTAAATATTGAAGAAACTGTTACACGGAGGCAGCCATATTGGATCCTCTGAATAATACATTTCTACGTAGGCCGTTCTGACCTTTGAGCCGAAATGGCGTCAGTGGCGCAAGTCATCAAAAGCTAGTGGGACGAGGGCGGACTCAGGGAAGAGGTTTCCGGGTCTCCCTTCCTGGGCTGGGACAACAGCGAGAGACGAAGAGGCTTAATAGCATTTCAAAAGTACGCACAGGTAAGATATTGCTCGGTTGTTTGCTGTTCTTAAGATATATATATAAATATATATAAAAAAAAAAACTTTACACACTGTTGGGACCAGTCGGAGGGACGCTAAAAGAGACAAGCTGGAGAGTCAGTTTGAAGCCTAGCTGGCAATCTGACACCAGCCGCGGTAGCAACTGTTGCATGCTAAAGTTTGACATGTAACACAATTTCATCGCTTTACTTGTCTCGGCGTAATCGAGCAAGATTTTAAAGAGGAAACTATTTAAGGACCTACTGTGTTTATCTTGTGTACGAGTAAATTGTAAAGTGAGTGTCCCAGCAGCAGATGTTTGGAAAACTCAGTGAGTGTCTGACAGACTGGGTGTGGTGGACATCTGACTGTTAGACACTGAGGCCTTCATACACGTTTCAAACTCCCCCTGGCCAGTCACTAAAGCATTATTTTATTATTCGCCGTCATTATTTGACACGATTGTCCAAATAAACACTTCCCCTTCTTCATATTTTCAAAAAACGATGCTACCCAGTGCTTTGAATTCATTTATTGTCCCATTGTCCCAACTGCAGGGAAGCTTTCTACACTTCACTGGGTTTAAACCTTTCATAAACCAGTAAAAAAAATACTCCAAATTCCCGTTGTGTAACCTTCCTGACCTCCGTAGTTGCTTTCTAACAAGTAACTGTATTCTTCTGTGACCTTTGGTTATACACTGTAAAGCACATTTGCAGAAAAATAAATTTTGCCTTCAGACATCTTAACAATAACACCGGGAAACGATAACACTCTAAGATGTGGCTGGGGGCCACTATTGAGGAATTATCATCCATCTTTGTTGTGTTTTGGGCTCAGTGGAAACATGCATATTGCACTTCCTTTCTTGCTGAGTGGTTAGCATGATGGCAAAGACTGCAAGCTGTAATCTCAGGCTGGCAGCTGCCCCTTACTACAGAAAACAAGTAGGCTTTGTAGGCAGCTGGACAGAGATCAATTTGATATCAGAAGAACAACATCATCTAGTACTGAAAGACGTCCCATACCTCAGATCCAGGCACCTTCACCTCTCTCTGACCTTTCTCCTACCTCCAACTTTATCTCACGGACACAGTCCAACAGGGAACGCATCTGTCTGAAACCATACAGGGATGTTTCCAATCGTTTTGTGCTGTGGTGTGAATGGAAAAACAAAGCTTTATCCACACTGAGCTCCATCTGGCTTATTTTATGAACTGAATAATCTGCTGCAAACTTGGACTGATCTAAAATATTCAACATGTGATTTTTTTTGTTTTTGTTTTTAATGTGCAAAATTGTTCTTTTTTGTAATATCTTTTTGTTAATGTCTTAAAAAGATAAATATAAACAATGAGGCAGAACCAAAATAAAGACAAACAGGAAACCAATTTTCATTGTTTTAGTCTTTCAACACTGCCAAACACAGTGAAGTAAAAGTTTAACAGGATAATTTATGGAGATAATAAGATGAAGGTGCCTTATCACAATAATACAAACATTTTGTTCATGGATTTTTAAAGTGGAGCCATGGTTTTCCTTATTTTATGACAAATGTATACTATTACTTAGGTATAGACTCATCCTAAGTTTGCCCAAAGTTTCAAATAATGAGGGCAGCATATGTGTAAGCCAAAATCTCAGGCTTCAGGCCCACCGATAGGTGAAGGGAGGTTATGTTTTCGGTCACATTGGGCTGTTTTGAATGTTAGCAGGATAATATGGAAAATTATGAATGTGTTTCAATGAAAATTTCTGCTGTTGTTGGGGGTAGTACAAAGAACAATTGTTTAAATTTTGGTGGTGATCTGGATCTTTTAAGGATTTTGTAAAAGGATTCTTTACCATTGTGAGACAGGGACAGTATTCACAAACTTGCATTTGCATCCAACCTTAAGAAGATAAGTCAGACTCTCTTTATATAGTGAAACTTTTTCATGATCAAATGAGGATTCTGGATCTAACGATGCAGAATGCTGAAAATCATAGGGTCAAAACATAATTCTCTCCTGGAGAGTGAGAAATTAAGCCAGTGACATGCACCTAACACCAAAGTATAGCTGAACCAGATGGAGTGTGACAATGTTGAGTGGTATCTATTGCAGCGTAGTATCAGCACATAGAAAATTTTGGGTGGACGAGGTATGCGCTCTACTGAGCGCCTTTCTGGTTTTGCTTTACTCTTGGATCTGTGTAATACGAAAAAGGAGATATCCATAATATTATCATCTCTGATGTAAAGCTCTGCCGGTGAGCACAGCAGCTCCTGCTGACACCTTTTGTTCAGATCTTTTTTTTTTTTTTTGTGAGGTGTAGCCAATCAGGAGAAAGCTGCCTGAAGGGAGCAAAAATTGTTTTCAGACAGGGTGAACTAAGGGGCTGCACCAGGCCTCATGTAAAATAAATGGGATTTATTTTGTGCACTGAATTATGCCAGACCTCTCTAGTATAGTCCAAGAATGAAAAATATGAAGTTGGAAATGAGCATGTAGGTTCACGTTAACCAGCAGCAGTAAACTGTTGTTGCTTTTTGTTTTCTATTCCTTTTATATGATAAGTCATCACAGCAGTTTGAAAACAGATTAAAATAATGTAAAAACATTCCTTATTTTGTGTTGCCAAAAAACGCATTAGACATAATAAAAAGAGGAAAGTAATGCTGCACTTTCACTATAAGTACAGCTAGTTAGAAACTTGCCATTAATACACAGTTTGGCTTCACACCACCGTCCGCTCAGCGGTACTCGACAGTATAAAAGAAGGACAAATTTGAGTCTGAAACCTGCAACATTTCTAAATGCCAGCAGGCCTCTTAGTTGCAACTGGCTGCAAAAAAGACTTGTTGGTCCTGTAGAAGTCTGTGGGAAAATGGCACTGAGCTCTGGCTTCAGTAAACACTTTCTATTAAAACACTGAAACAATTTAAATTTTGGTTTTCATGTCAGAAAGGAGGAATATCCAGGATATACTAATTGCTAACTAATTGGCGTTAGGAAGCTGAACTTTTTGATTACTTTTCTTGCTGCTGACAGTTTCTGGTTTGATGAAGTGTAATAAATTAATGCACTACAATAAATCAATCAGGATGGGATTTGTGTTGTGATTCAATAAAAGGCCTTTTACAAAACTTATGACAGATTTCATAGGAGGAAATGAGCATGAAAATCAGCAGGTTAAATTACTTGCACCTTTAACCATGCGCGAGTGTGTAAGGATAATATTTTGCTGCTGAATGGCTCCCACTTGCTTTCAGTAATTTCCTACCTTGTCCCTATCATCACCATTAATTGTCTATCCTGTGCTTTAAACTGTGTGTGTTACGAACAGTCCAGCTGGTTTCCTCGTGGTTGAAAGGGTTTCTCATTCCGCCAATTGTGGCTTTTTTCCTCTCTCTGGGCTCATATTTTAAAGTGTTTCCAAAACCACAGCTCAAAAACCGGTATCATGTCTTTATTACACTACTTTCACCCACAACCCCTACCTTTGGACCCCCAAGGACTGCTTATTTACAGTCAAGCCCCCTTCTCTGTGTGTTGCACTGTGTCTATGTTTGCAGGTCTGTTGCCAAACATAACTTTATTATGCTCAGCTGCTCTGAGGTCCCTGCTGCTGTGATCAGTTGCCAGAAATGTACCATTTTTGTTGTTATGCCACTGAGTTCACAAAGTCTCCACAGTGCTAAATTATTGTTTCAGTGTTTCCAATAAGCGCAGAGAGTCCTTAATCCAAGGAGAACGGGTGTGTGGACCCCTGACACTGCCTGTCAGGAAGGTGAATAGTTCTTCTAGTGTTGCTGCCCCTTCATGGCTTCACTCCAGCTAATAAATCAAGTGTAAATGCATTACATGCCAACAACTTTGGCTTTTCTAAGGTGGCATTTTTTCCCTTTTGGCCCTAATGGTTTAATCTCCCCCATGTCTGGCCCGTTGATGGCTCTGTGTGTGTGCGCGCGCATGTGTGTAAGCAGCTCATGAGCATGGGGAATTAAATGGCCATTTTTAAGAGCGTATTATTGAAGTGTGCCTCCCGCCTGTCTGTCCTGTAGTGTTGTCTTTGAGAGATTACAACTGCGATATTGGAGCGGTTTAATTAATCTGCTGCTGGACTAATGCTGGTTCCCACAGAGCCTGAAGAAGAATAACACTTAGGATGTGTGTATGTGTGTAACACAAATGACTGTACGTGTGTGGGCTGCTGCTTTAACTCAGATACTCATTAACAATGAAAACACATTAATTATTGCCTTTGTTGTGTCTTTAGACCTGGAACAAATGATTTAGTAGCTCATGCCATAGAGCCAACATGACGCCACCACCCGGGTTTGAAGCCTCAACTTTAAATATGGATTCCTTCAAAATATGGATTTGACTACTGCCATGTTAGTTTTTTTATTCTTTTTTAAGCCAAAACTTACAATATTTGGATAAGAGGCTGGAGTGCTAAGCTACTATGTTAAATAAGATAAAATAATTAAACAGTTACAGTTACTGGAAATGAACTAATCATTGTTACTGACACATTATCACTGTTTTTATTATTATTTTAAGAAGGTTAAAATTGGTTCCTATAGCACAAATGAAAACAGCAGTTGAGAAACGGGCTGTACAGCTAAAGTAAGAAACTAACATAAAACCTAACATAAAATTACAATTAAGACAGGAGACAAAAGACTGAGGGAAAAAAACAACAATGATAATGTGTCAGTAACACTTTATTAATCATTAGAACTCAAGTTAAATTGGTGTCACCCTACTATATTTAAGCTTCTGAAACATTTTTCATTTTTATCAGTATTAAACCACACTTAATTTTGTGTGTTCCTCTGGTGTGGCCAAAATAGCCACCAGGGCTTGGATATGGGACATCTGTGGATGCCTTCTGGTGTCTGAAACACTGCATCCTTTGGGAACTTAGAAGTGTGGCTTGGAGTCTTTGTGGCTCGAGTTTGGTCCAGTTATTCTTTCTCATTTTGAAGCATCACATAGTGTAATTTCTTTTAGAGCAGGGGTGTCAAACTCAATTATAGGATGGGCCAAAATTGAAGACACAGTCTGAGTCGCAGGCAGTCGAATGCAGCCCGCGGGCTGACACGTGTTTTAGAGGCTGCATTCATCTCACCATTACGCATTTAGTGTCTTCTGAGTTTGGTGCGTTGAATCACTGGTTATTGTACTATTTGGGTCCTGTTTGAGACCCTCAAAGCCCGTGTAAGTGTGTTGTAGAGTTGGCAGTGTCATAAGTATTTGGTTTCTAAATTTGTTAGTGTTAGAATTCTATTAACGTGTGTGCCCATTTTTAGCAGTAATGCCTCCCAATGAAAAAAAAAATCTGAGAGGTAGGACACCTTTTGCAGAGACATGCAGGTGGCTTTAACAGAATTGCCTTTACACCCCATAAATTGGGCCTTCCTGTTCAGAGCATCCTATAGTTGGGTTGGGTTGTATATGGGAACTAAATGGTGGATCCAGGCTTCTAGTTTTTTATAGTGTAACTCAAGCAATTTCTGAGCAGTGGTCTGACAGCAGGGAGGACGCTGCTGTCATCAGGGAGTGCTGTTGGTGGGTATTTGGTCTGCACCGATGTTTAGGTGGACAGTACTCATCAACATAACCTCCACCTGAATGCGAGGACCTAAGGTTTCCAAGGACATTGCATTGAGATGATGAATTTAAGGACATGGCCTCATACACTCTCCATTGCTTTGATTGCCCTTTTAACTTTACCCAGCACTCTTCCACCCTAAGTGGTTGGTTTCCCCCCTTACTCTCGTGCATGTGGTTGGTCTTAAAATGTCTTCAAGGGTCAGGCACGTGTTCCCCCCTCCTCACTAAGCCCAGCTGCCCTATATAGGAAAGACTTCAGGAACCAAAGGGATAAACAGCCATTGTTCTCCTTGTGTGCTCGGTGAAACCACCCTGTCAGCAGGAGAGATAGCTGCCCACTTTAATCTAGATGCAGACTGCCCCCAACTACCATCTAATATGTTTAACAGTGTGAAATGGTTCCCCAAGTGATCACGTGTGTTTGTCAAACGCCACGATCAAATCAGGTTCCCATGCTACTTCTTTCTACCATCTAAGATTGCATAATCAAGTGTGCATCTCCGTTTGGCAGCGCACGGCAGCCTGCCTCTTTCTAATGCTTATCACACTCGACCTGTCAAGTTTCAGTGTGTTGGCGATAAAATGGAGCCTGGTTTTCCTGCTCAGTCATTATGTAGCAAATTTATCAAATGAGGTTGTTGCTCTGTTGTCTGCTCAAAGACATAGGGAGGGACAGGAGACAGGAGGTAGACAACTGTGTAACTGCTTAGTGGGAGTCTGGAAGAAACTTGTTGTGCTGAGTTTATGATTTCCACTGTGAGAGTGATGTTAAAAAAAAAAAGAAAAAAAAAGGCATAGCCATCAGCATCTGAATGTGTGCAGGTCTTTTTGAATTTGCAGAGAAATATGTTGTAAACGCAGCTTTGTATTTTTCTAATCACTAAGACCATATATACAGAAGTTATTAAATACCAAAGTTTTTGTTGTTGTTTTTGCATGAATGTTTTATGGCATCTTTCTTTGCCGTTCTCTGCCATTACTAGACTATTCTGAGTGTGACAGTACAGCTTTATCATATTATAGTTTTTTCATTGTGTGATGGTCCAAGCTTTTACTGTCAACAGGCTTCCACAAAATAATATTTTTGAAATTTGTATCAGTGTTATAATGTAAATCATCACATAAATGATTTCATGGATTTTTTTTAACATAACTCAGCTACTTAGATAAGGTTGTTTTTCAGAAAGTCTCATCGGATTCCTCAGGTCATATGGGTGTTTTTTCAGCTGTGCTGCATAAATCCAGTATGAATTCATCACTTTCTTATAGTGGTTTATGTTTTTTTGTTTTTTTTTTTCAGACTTGAACTTGAAAAACCGATTTACCTGTAAGGGTATGAGTCACAGCAGCAATAATATTTTAGAACATAAGGACAAGGGGACTTTGAGGGCTGTACAAATTATTGTTTTATTACTCTTTTGCTGGATACAACTTTTCACTCTGCAAATGTTGGAGCCGTCAATCAACTTTATAGACGCTTATGATTTCTTCTCAAATGCTGCATGATTGTTATGAGAATCACAGCAAAGTGTATGAGCATTACGTAGATTAGTCTACATATTAATATAGTCAGGCTGCCTGGAAGTAGTGGTTTACCGCTAGCAGGAGGAAAGTTTTTAGATGATGTAATTTACCACTATATCACTTTTTTTTCTCCTCTCCACCTGCAGGCTTGTTGGACATCACGTAAACAACAGCGATGTCTCAGTCTGGAGAGAAGGGAAAGGTGAGTGAAGGCCAGAGATTTCCTCACATCACAGTTTACACTAAACTATGACAGATTTTTAGTGGGCAGCTTTCTAATAAGGAGCTGGTGATTAAGGATCATGGTATTTGTAATCTCTTGCACACACGCCTTCACAAGAATCCAGCGAGGATATCCTGTTTGAATGCAAGTGTTTCATGGCTTGGCTTTATTGCCTGTTCAAATTTCTCAGCGATGTGCATCATAATCATCAATCTTTCTCTTATACACTTGACCTTTACACGTACACTTCATAAAATGATGAGGAGGGACATATTAGAGGATTTACTGGGTGAAGGAAATGCTCAGAAAAATGTCACGTAACACTAATAATATACTATCTCCTAAATGTAAAACATCATTGATGACGAGTTTACAACTTATCATTTGGAGTTTATTATCCTAACATTATATCTGTAATATCTGTATTTTGTGTGCTACAGTTCCCAGACGCAGCAGGTTATGTAGGGTTTGCAAACCTCCCAAACCAAGTGCACCGAAAATCAGTGAAAAAAGGATTTGAATTTACCCTAATGGTTGTAGGTGAGTGGTCACTTTTGTCTTTTTAAGTCAGTAGAAACTAAGCTGAATGAATATAATTTTTGTAAAGCAAACCAGTTTGCAATGACTATTTTTTTTTTTTTTT